>CM068760.1:2289562-2437013 GCA_035084275.1 Hydrolagus colliei
TCCCTCTCTCCCCTCCCTCCCTCCCTCTCTCTCCCCCCTTCCCCCAAACCCAACCAGTCACAGAGGCAGAGAATTGGATTAAGTCCCGGTGCCCACAGCGTGAAACTAGGCAAAGAAGACCTTTCATGAGAGAGACAATAAATAAATACTAATATTATTAATAAGAAGAAGAGTAATAAACTGGTAATAAAATATAAACGACCTCCCGGGGGGAGGAGGGGGTGTTTGGGGTAGGTAGGTAGGTGGTGGGGGGGGGGGGGGGGGGGGGGGGGGGGAGAGAGTGAGGGGGGTCTCTGATGTGGTGAAAGGTTTCCAGGGCAATTTGAACGTCAGCAAAAATACTTCAAAGAGGCAACGAAAAATCCCCAGCGAATGGCATTTGTTGTAAACTCCCCAACCCATCTCCAGGTTCAACAGCAATGAAGTCAGTTTAGTTTGTACAATGTTTCCTCACAGATGTACCCACATCTCAGCCTCTCTCTCTCTCTATCTACCCCCCTCTCACTCACTCTTTCACAGATGGAAAAGAACAGGGTTGTGTAGAAACTAAACCTATTCCCCTTCTCTTCTCTCTCTCTCTCTCACACACACCAATGACCCCCCTGAAGTAGGCATTCAAAGCTCTTTCGAGTTCAAAGGGAGAATGTAGAGAGAGGGAGAGAGAGAGAGAGAGAGAGAGTGGAGGGTAAACATAGGAAATTACTTACCTCCTCAAACAGCACACACTAACATCCAAGCTCTCTCTCTCTTTATACAATCTATACATATTTCTGTGCCCAAATAGAATCGATCCGAGATATTTTACTTACATCCAGTCAGTCAGTCAGCCATTCAAACCAGCTTTCTCAGTTCAAAGGAATGCCACTCAAATCACATCAAACACTGCCCAGAGTGAGTGAGAGACACACACACACACACACAGAGGAGAGAGAGAGAGACATACACACACACACACAGAGGAGAGAAGACACAGACCAACTCTTAACCAGCCCAAAGTACAAACGTTGTCATGTAATGTTGTACATCAATATATATATATATAAAAAATATATGAAATAAAAAAACACTGAACAGCCTACCTACCATTCATCCATCTTTTCACCTCCTTTACCACCACACACCGCCCCCCCCCCCACCCCCCCCCCCCAACTCCAACCTCCAAAGCAGCGAATTCTCTGGGAATTAATTTCTACCAGAAACGGTGACACTTTAACACGACACCAGGTCCCACTCTGTGACTCTTCATCTGGGGGTGTGCGGCGCTGGTTTCAAAGTCTCTCTGTCTCTCTCTCTCTCCCCTTCTCTCCTCTGTAATTGGTCTTTTCTCGGTGTCTCTCTCTCTCTTTTTTCCTCCTACTCCTCCTCCTCCTCGATTGTGTGTTATTTTTTTCCTCTTTCCTTCTCTCTTCTCTCTCTCCCTCTCTCTCTGTCTGTCTCTTTTCTTTATTCCTTCCTTCCTTCCTTCCTTCCTCCCTCCTTCCTCTCCTGTGGGTCTGGTGTCTCCTCTCCTCTCAGCAGCAAGTTGCGTTTTCACCCAGTCATTTCCACGTCGCAAATTAATAATTCCTCGTTACTTCTCTCCCTCCTCGCCCGGATTCCCTGCTCGGTCGGTCTGGTCAGTCAGTCGTTTCAAGTCGGGATCCTAATTCTAAACCTCACACACACTCACACACACACACACTCTCTCTCTCTCTCTTTCCCCCTAAAAAAAATCTGAGCTAGCTCCATGTACATCAAAGGAATCAGCCGAGCAAGGGAGTCCAGCAAGGGATATAGTAACTAAACACAGAGAGAGAGACACACACATACAGCTCACAGGGAAAAACAGGGACACACACACACACAGAGATGGAGGAGGCTTTATGTCTCTCTGTGTGTGTGTGTGTGTGTGTCTCTCTCTCTCTCTTGAACGTTTCACAATAACACAGACAGTCCCCTCCCTCCCTCCCTCCCTCCCTGGCTGAGGATTTTTTTTCAAAACAGATTATAAACTTCCCAGGACCTTATCAAAGGGAATCGGGCTCTAACCCCCCCCCCCCCCCCCTCTCTCTCCCTCTCTTACCCCCCCCCACTTCTCCTTTCTCTCCCCACACCCCCCCCCCCCCCCACCCCCCCCGAGGCCGGGGAGACGTCACCAGTTACTGATCTACCGCCCCAATCGCATTATCTCTGCTCTCCACAGTTTACAACATAAACTCCATTAGTCACTGAAGATATTCTGCATCTGGTATGCATGGCTTTGAGCACTTTTTTTTTGTTCTCTCTCTCCTCTTGAGGATTGCAAAAAAGCATCCCTCTCTCCACCCCCCCCCCCCCCCCCACACACACACACACTCCCCACTCTCTCTATCTATATATCTCTCTCTGCTTGTCTAAAGTTTTTATTGCAGAATACACACACACACACATTCTTTCTGTCTCTCTCTCAATTTTTTCTTGCATTGCAACTGACTTACTTGAATGTAGTTTTAGTTTGAGGTTCGCTAATGTGAAGACAGAGAGAGAGAGAGAGAGAGAGGAGGGGGGGAAGGGGGGTGGGGGGGGGGGGGGGGGAGAGAGAGAGATGGGGGCCTTTCACAGGGAAGGGAAGAGAACTCTGTAAAGACTTAAACCGTGTCGGCAATCCACAACTTTGAAGTCGTTTCGGGTACTTTTACATTAATAAAAAATCTTCTCTCCCCCCCCCCCCCCCCCCCCCGCCCGCCCCATGTCCCTCACTGCAGGCAACACACACTCACACACACACAGACTAACATACATATACACACACAGATAACGCACATATACACATAACATACGCACAGATAACATCAATATACACAACACACACAATACATACAGACAATGCATACACACACCACATACATACACACACATACACACACACACACACACACAAAATACAGCCATATACATACAACACATACACAACATACATATACAGAGAAAGCCAGACTTAAGTAAACTTTCTATAATAAAAACTTTCCATTCTCAAACTCTGATTTTTTTTTCTCTCCTCACAAAATTGCAATTATTTTGCTAAAGGTCGCGCAGAGAATACACACAGCAAATAGCCAGCTTTAAAATACTTTGTAACCCCCCCCCCCACCCCCCCAACCAGTTCCGAGGGCCCAAACATTATCAAGCTTTAACAAAAAGCATCAATGACTTTTTTTTTTGGGGGGGGGCTTCCCAAGTATGGCCCGCCAACACTTGCTCTCCCCCCCCCTCTCTCTCTCTCTCTCTGTCCTTGCAAAGTGCACACACACACACACACTTTTTTTTTACACACACTAACTTCAGCAATAAGACAAGACAGGGACACAAACATTTCATTTTCACAAGGTTCCCCCCCCACTCTGATAAGTACCTACATCCCATCCCCCTTCCCTAAAACACCCCACAAATATTTGGTTTGGCCCACAAAATATACAGTCCACCCACTTTACACTATGTACCGTGAGGCGCTTTGAGACGTCCAGAAGACGTGACAAGGAGCTACATTCAAAGGCAAATTATTATTATTATTATTATTATGATTATTAATCTCTGTATCCAATCGATAACTTGCTACACACAGTAGGTTTCAAACGCGTTTAACCTCGTCGATATATGATATATCGATAGATGTTTAACTCCATCGATATATCGATGTGATTAATGGCAACACATTTGCATCGAAATTCTTCTTCTGATTAAATTCAATCACTGAATCACCAGAGAGCTTCGGAGTGGATTTCAAAACTTCAGACTCCAGTAATTAAGACTTTCAATTTGGTTTGAACGCATTGAAATGTGTTTTAAATTGGAGAGTTTGCATTCATTAATAACTATTTGTGGGAAATAAATTGAGCCAGAGTACCAGGCAAACCCCCCCCCCCCTATTTTTTTAAGGATATTCGTGGGGATATGTCAATATTATAGCCTCTTAAGTGTCAGCATGCTCTTGTGTCTTTCCCCCCCCCCCCCCCCCACACACACACACAGTCACTTTCTGACAGCTTTGAGTTTGCATTGTTAATGTAATAATATAATAATAGCAACACACAAGCTGTGGTTCTTTCTCTCACTGGGCGTCTGACTCGATTGAAACAATTAAACCTGTTGCATCTGACACCCACGATGGAGAGAGGGAGGGATGGAGAGAGGGAGGGAGGGCTGTGTTCTCTCCCCCACCCCCCCCCCCCCCTCTCTCAGCTTTGTGATTTTCTCCACACTCCTGTTTTACGGCAACGGGAGGGTGACTTTAAATCGATTATCTGAGTTAAATCGGAAGTGGTTAGTAAGGTGGTTGGATGGGATGGGGAGGGGGGGGGAGAGAGGGAGAGGGAGGGGGGGTGGGGGGAGGCTTCTCCCTTGTAAACAGCCGCGTCCCTGCAACAACAGCCAGGCAAACATTAACCAAAGGGCCACGGGTTTTACAGCCAGCGGCTTCATTGAGGCCCCAACAATCACAATGCAAACATTCCCCATTCATGTGCCAGCCTTTCATGTCGCCGGCTTCCTCAGATCCAAAAGACACAGGCATTTTTTTTGTGTGTGTGTGTGTTATGGTGTGTGTGGATGGATGAAGGGATGGGGGATGGGGAGAGGGAGAGAGAGAGAGAGAGGACACAGGAGAGGAGGGAGTGAGGGTGGGGGGGGGGGTGGGGGGGGGTCCTGCCTCCAGGGGTAAAAGTGCCATCGGCTGTGTGAGTGTGAAATCTAGCCCCCCCCCCCCCCCCACCCCAGGCAGAACAGATCATCATTCAGCCAAACCTGCCTCAGCAATGGCGCAAAAGGAAAAGCCTCATTAACACAATCCTATCACGTTTACAACCTACTCCAGCTGGGTTTTAAAGGAACTGGCTGCTTTCAGCTTTCTCTGTCCCTCTCTCTCTCTCTATATATATATATATATATATATAGGGGGGGGGACACAAATACTATATTATTCATTATTTTATGCAATATTGACATCAAAGTCAATATCCATCAATATTGATGAAAGCATTCCATCAAAGTGATTATTATGGAGAGGAGGCATTTTTTTTTGCCCCAGAAAATATATGGTCAATTCACTTCACCATGTATCCTGTGAAGCACTTTGAGACATCTCAATGATGTGATAAGGAGCTATATCTAATGCAAGGATGATTCTTATTATTATTCTTATTATGCATAGGCTGGGGAGGTTGGGGGGAGGAAACACTTCACTAATAGACACACAATTCCAGAAATTAAATTGAGATGTTTGGACAACTTGCATCTATATAGCGTCCCTTACGCTTGATGTCCTCCCGACGTGAAAGGCGCCAAACAAGTGTAATGTGTGTACCAAAGCGCTTGGTATAGTACACACCCTCAAATCCTCTTGCCTCACCCCCCCCCACCCCCCTCCCCTCCCCATCTCTGATGTTAGAGGTCTTAAGTCACTGCTTATCCCATGTACTAGCAAAGTCAGAGCTGCCCACAGAGACTGTTGGGACAGGTAGATGCTCAGTTGGTTGACGACTGGTTTGGTTTGGAGGGAGGAGGATTGCTCTCGGCCTCCTTGGAGAGGGGCTGAAGTTCCCACATTGTCAACGTTGGGTGAGGCGAGGGCTGGGTGAGGCTTTGCAATCCTCTGTCCCTCTCTCGCCACCTAAACACACACACACACACACTCAACAATAATAATCCTTGCATTTGATATACCTATGCATCAGCCTGGCTCAGTGGGTAGTACCGTACTCTCGCTTCTGGGTCAGAAAGTTGTGGGTTCAAGCCCCACCCCCGCATGTCGGGACTTGAACTCACAGTTTTCCAAGGCGACAGACACTCCAACCCATTGCCGGAGGTGCTGGCCTTCGGCAATGGATAACCGAGGTTCCGACTGCCGGTTCAAGTGGAGATGCCAATAGCGCTATACGAAACGAGAAGGCAGTTTCCTTCCTGGTGTCCTGGCCAACTATCCCCCACGTAAAATGTAGTCATTTGTTTCATGGCTGGTCACACAGCACCTTTCACGTCGCTTTACAGGATTCACTGCGAAGCGAAGGTACTATACTATGTATTGGTGGGCAACACAGCAGCTAGTTCGTGCACGGTAAGTGTATTCCACTGAAAAGGGTGAACAAAAAACAAAGCCCCAACGTTCAGCACAGACTGGAGGAGATGAACATTGGGAGGAGTCTGAGGGACAAAGGTGTGGCAGGTTTTTTTAGAGGAACCTTGACACTTTGCTGGAGAGAAGCATTATCCAGTGGTGATGACAGGGGCTTACGCTGCATTTAATGTAAGTGCACATCTGTCGCTCATTCTATCCATGGGTTTATTTAATGCTGTATTTGAATTACAGAAACAATTTCGGATCCAAATGGTTTGGTAATAACCTGACATGGGCTGCGAGGAATCCAGCCCACACCGCATTGCCCATTTGGCAGGGAACTGGCAACACGCCATGGATGGTTCATTCTGGAGAGTGGATGCCAAACTGGTACAATAGAGGGCGCTCTTCTAAGGTGTGGTTTAAAGGAAGCAGTTTGCAGGACAAGGTCCCCTTGATTGATGCCATTACAACCATTCACCCCAAATACTGTATGATCCTGGCTTCATTTAGGGCAAAACAATTTTTTTTTGGGGGGGGGTGAGGGGGCGGAGCGAAAAATGTTCACCTCTTGTGATCAGTAAGAGCTCTCTGATTCAACTGCCCAATGCTCCATTTGGTCCTACCGATCAGAAGGTTCCAATCAGTCTGTATTGTCACTGATCTCAGCCAGTGCTAATGCCCCCCTCTCCACGGCATGAAGTGAAAAGCATGGTACTGCCTGGGTATTGTATTTTTTTTTGGTGGTGTGGGGGGCAGGGAGGGCAGTGAGATTGTCCAGCAATTAAGTTGAAGACACACTGGCTGAGGCTGCACTGGACAAGAAAGTGTTTGAAAAGCCATCGATCAGTTTCTTTTGTCAATTACTTTCCCAGTGACTCTGAGCTCGGGGTGGGAGGGGGTGCTTCAATTGCTCTGCTCATTGCGTCTGAAGTGCTTATCCCTTTATCTACGGTGAGGTTAGGGATCCTGGGGATTTTGAAAAAAAAACCACACCAGATAATGAAAGCTTTCGGTGTGCAACGCCTTATCCAAACTGTGCTCTTCCTAAAGCCCCAGCCACCCTCCCACCACCTCCCCAATCTTGCCATATATAGCCAGACGTGAGATATTAGTCATTTTCAAACAATTATTTCCCTCCCCGCCACCACCAAACAAAGAAAAAAATTGGGATAATTTAGCAGTAATGAGAGAAGACAGAAACCCAGTTGTCAGTTCACCCCTGGGGCCCAGATAGAAAAGAGTCTTCTGAACCCAAAGAGATACAATTAAAAGTGCCTTTGATGTCGCCTTGCAAGTGAAGTGAGCGCTGGTCAGGGAAGCTTTCTGACCAGTAACTTGGTTACAGACCGTTAATAAGATGACTTTGAAGGGAAGGACTCGGGGAGTTCTGCTAATCTGCCAATGTAAAATGTTAATGCTATTTACTCCCAGAAGTGCCCAAACTTTAAAGGTCACACAGAATGGCCGCTGTTTCAAAACCAACCCAAACCAGTCAACCTATATTAATTAATAAAATGATCAATTGTGAGGTTTTTAAAATTACAAACCCAATTATTTTATCACCAAATAAATTTTTTCCCCTCAATTAAACTCTTCACCTGTTGTTTCAAAACCTCACCTCACCTGAGCAGGCTCCCAACCAAACATTGGCCTCGCTTGGGTGAGATGTTCAGAGGGACATCACTATGGCATTCCCTCCCTCCTCTCCTTGGAGGAAGAGCTCCTGCATCCTGTCCCCAAAAGGCTAATTTTCTGCCTCTGATGTCTGGGTGAGACCAGAGAGAAACCCAGAGGCTTATTTTATACACATATATATATGTAATCATGATTCTTCCATTTAACCTCAAAACCTCTCAAAAACATTCACAGCTAATCCAGTGTAGTGCAGGCAAACATAGCAGCTAATATGCCTATGTACTGCAAGGTCCAAAACACAGCTATTAAGTGAATCACTGATTAGTCTGGTTTCTTCGGTTAGCGCCATAGAATGTGTACCCTCCACTTGGCGAGGTAGTCAGGAGCTCAGTTTAATGCCTTATCACGTGAAGGATGGTATATTTGGCATTGCAACAACAAGAAATCAGCAACGTAGTGTGTTATGAGTTCAAGCCTCACCTTGAGGCAGAACGCTAACGACTGGGCCAAACTGACACAAGATACAAAGAGCAACATGGAGTCGACACAGAACCGGCCGTTCATTCTACAGTCACTTTCGGTGAGAGTGGGCAGAGTGTGTGGTGAGTGATGAGATGAGACTTAAGTCATCCCTGAAGTAGAGGAACCTGAACAGGAAAAATAGGAGACCATTCAACTCATCAAGCTAGTTCCACTAGTTTTAGATCATGCAGATCTTTTACACTCTACGCCCTACCCTTTTGCCATATCTACTTTAATACCCAAATATTTGTCTATAGAAGATTAGATTTACGTCACAGAGCCTCTCCCAAAGTGCTTCACAACGATGGGAATCAATTAAGGAGGAAGGCACCTGTGGACCAAAGGCAATTCATAACGAAAGATCATAACAGGGTTTGGAAGACAGGGAGAGAAGGACTGAGGCAAGGATTTGTGGGCTAGAGTCCCAGAGAGATGGTGCTCAGCTACTGATGGTGGGATGAAGGGAATGAGGAACGAGCAGGAAATCAACAAGGAATTATTGTGGAACTGACCTCCAAAGAGATCAGACGAGCCTCGAGGACAGGTGCAAATTGTGAGATAAAAAAGGAAAGTGTGTTGGGATCCTCCACATGAGTAATTGATTGCTGACTCCCAAGGAAAGCTTGGAACCCTGACACCTCCCTAACCATTAGGCTTCTGCTGCAATATGGTGATTGATGAGGACCTAAGAACTGTGGTTCCCCTGGTGAGAGCAAGCAGATCTGGCTTCCCTTTTTCTGTGACAAAGACTCCCTTTCTGTCTGTTTGCCTTTCTCACATCCCCGCTAAAAGATCAAGGGCCAACTGATTACCTGTTCTGTCTGCGAGGCTTCCCAAAGCCCTGCCAGCGAGGTATAGCCATCGCCATTGTTCCCTCTGTGCTTGTTGTATTCTGAAGGCAACAAGTAACGTATTGTGGTCGGTTTCCCTTATTCCAGGTCTGACCTGGAGTTGGAGCAGCTGTTTGCTTGGGAGTGAGTTCTGATCTAAAACTCCAGAGCTGCAAAGGTGAGTCACTGTTTAGTGACGCCTCTGTGGTTAGAGCACTCGCCTTGCAAGTGAGAGACCTGGGTTCGATTCCCGGCAGGTTTCTTTACTCCATACGCCTGACAATAATCTAATCCCTCGGAAAAAACAATAATAAATTGGTCACTTCAAACCACGACTGTTTGTGGAGGACGCCGCTGTGCGCAATTGGCTGCCGCGTTTCACCCACAAATATACAATCAATTCACTTTACAGTATATTCTGTGAAGCGCTTTGAGACGTCTAGAAGACGTGCAAAGCGCTACGTCAAAATGCAAGGATTATTATTATAAATGCCTCTGGAAAACTGTCTTTTCTGGGGATGATAAAATCTCAGGAGCTCACAACGGTGGCACGGCCTCCTGTTTCACATCACGTTCCCCGTCTCCAAGTCAGTGACACACTGGGCACTATTCCTTCTCGCTGGCTTTTCACCGCACATCTCAATAGGCTGAGGATACAAGCCTCCCACTTTCCACGAAAGTTTAATGCAGCTTGATGTGGTGAGATTGAGTCCCAGGGCCAATGTGAGGCTGAGTGACAGACAGGACAGTGTTGACACTGTTGATCCGGATGCACAGAAACTGGTGCAAAATAGGCAACCATGTTGACTGTCAACATTTAATTTTTTGCAGCAAACAATGAATAATATGGCTTTCAAATAAGGTGGGGGTGGGTATTATTGCACTGCTGTTTGGCTTCCAGAAGGAGCTTCCTAAGGCTGCCAAGTTGAATCTAGTAACAAGGAACAGAATGTGGAACCACCTGGAGCCCATGGACTCTCGTCATTGGGACCTGTTGTCCACCATCACGTGGTTCATTTCAAAGACAAATTGTGGCCAATTAAAAATCTGTATGAGTCTTTTTTTTTCCCTTTTCCACATGTTTTCCTTCTCGTCTTAAAGTGCTGGCTCCCACTGATTAGACTTTCTCCCCCTCCACCCCTAAAAAGATATGGAGGGGGGAGGGAGGTACGAGAGATGATTGAGTGATATTGGTTCTGAAACTTAGCCAGCAGCAGTTACAGGGGACTGGAGGTCAGGAAGGTGCAGAGCGTGAGACACAGATAGACTGGGAGAGACTGGGAGGGGCTGCAGGCCATAAATATGGAATGATCAGGACAGGAAGGTCCTCGTTTGATAGGTTTATGAGTCGTGAGTTTTCATTAAAAGAAGTTATTGGGGAATTAGCTGGATGCTTCAAAAATAGATATATTAAAGGGTACGTTGAGTGAACAGGAGAGTTTGGATCAGACTGGATCAGGAGGCCCCAAATTCCACATAGGGATAGGATGGGCAGGTGGTTTAACTCCAGCAGCTGGAGAGACCAGCCCAATAAAACAGACTTTCTGAAAGAGCTATTGCCAGTTGTTGTTTTTTTTAAAAAAAGGGCAGATTATTCCAACAATGCCTGAGCATCAAAGTCAGTTTGATTACAGAACATCACTCCAACCTCAAAACAGCCATAAAAGAAACATGAATAAAATATTTTAATGAGATGTTAGTTTATAAAAATCATAACAATGTAAAAAAACAAAATGCGCACAGCACGATATAGCCTGAGCCCTGTGTTTTTTTGTGAGGTCACCAAAAAAAAAAGCCAACTTTAAATAGTAGGAAAATATTGACAATGATATGCACAAATGCTCAGCTTATTAATGTGGGTGATATATATACTGTATATATTAAAAAAGTGCAAATGTTTCTGTAGAAAAGAAATTAAAATGGTTTTCTTGTTTAAAAAAACGTTAAAATCCTGATTAAAAACCAATTCCTGCGTGGGTTAGACATGCGCGAGGATGGAAGAGTGGCTTTATAACCTTTCACAACAGGAAGATCACTGCTGTTCGGCTGGGATCTCACACCCTCGCTGTAACACACGCACCCTTACACAAACAGCAGCTACGCAGGTCCATCACACTGCCACATTTCACTGACATTTTGGGGTCAGGGAAACCATCCGCTGATTACCTGGAATGTAAAAACAAAATGAGAGATAAAAATTAATAGTTTGGACATCTCTGAGGATGAATAGCCTTTAGAAATAAAATTGAATGGAGGGAATTTAAATAAGAAATGCGCAGGGTGGGGGGTGTCACGCTTTATAAACCCACAGAAGCCAGCGCGCCTTGTTTGCACTCACCTCCGGTTTCGATAGCTGGTGACTTCCTCCTGCAGAATCGCCGCTCGCTTTTGAAGAAAATTTACCTGCGGGTGAAAAAAACACAAACTGAAAGCCTTTAGGTCGTCCAGCTGCACCTTTAACACAGTCAGACGCTCAAGCCCTTCCGTAAGATTGCCTGCGCTGAGCTGCAAATCACTGACTCACAGAGGGGTTCATCTGATCTCACAATTCCAGGGTACCCACTCTACCTATTACCTATTACACAGCATCAAGCTGTTTACCAAAATGACTCCAGCATCATGACCTCAACTACCCTCTCTGCGAGAGTGAGGAGGGAGAACAAACTCGCTTGTTTGCCATTTGTTAAAACAGGCAGATCTGTAAGGCAGTGGCCAGAGTGATGTGAATAAAAGACACCCACACAGGCATGGTTGCCCAGGCTTTGCCCAAATCAGCGCTGACGCAGTGAGCGCGGAGCTAATCTGCTGACGAAATCTTGGCTTTCTAGTTCTTGCTGAGTGCTCCAGCTTTTCCTGTTAAACACATCTTAAATCCTCTCTACAGATGCCTGACCCAGAACAGTGCTGTCACCGTTACTCTATGTAGCATTTCCACACAGAGCAGGCACTTTAAGGCATGGGTAAGACAGGAAAGTAATCGGAGCGACAACAGGAAAGACCATATGGAGGGGACAGATAGCGGATTTTAAAAATCCAATTTTTTTCAGGTCATTTTCTCTCCTTTACGCCTCATCCCCCCCCCCCCCCAATGCCTGCCAGCGTTTGTCTGACAAGAGGGTAAACAGCTCCTAGGAATCGAACTACTCGTGCTTTGCAAATGCCGCAGGATTTGACAGAAGAACGGACGGGGAAAGAGGAACAGAATATCCAAGAGGGAATCGTGGCAGGATTCCAGTGCAGTGTCATATATACAACAAATAATAATTCCTGCATTTGATATAATGTCTCTCACATTGAAACGTCTTGAAATACTTCACAGACAATTGCTGTTAAGGGTAGCGACCGTGTAGTTATTGGTAAATAAATATAACTATTTTGCATGCAGCAAAGCTCCGCATGAGCCGTGAAATGAATGACCAATTTATTGGGAGGATTGTTGGCCAGGACACCACGAGGAACTCCTGTCTCTTCTTGATCCGCCCACAAATATATACAGTCACTTCACTTTACAGTATATTCTGTAAAGCGCTTTGGGACGTCGATAAGATGTGAAAAGTGCTACAACAACTGCAAGGATTATTATTTCTCCAATGGGGATTAATAAAGGATCTTTTGGACTCAGTAATCAGAGATAAATTTAACATCATTTTAAGATAATTATCCACAAAACCTAAGATAGATTTTCTCCCCACACAGAGTGCAAGTGTTCCGGGAAACTCTCCCGCGTGATGGGGGCGACATGAATGCAAGTTGTTGTCGTCGTTAGATTGTTGAACACCCAACAAAAAATCGGATTTAAGTAGAATCCAGTTTTTAAAAGGAAGCAAGACAAAATGCAAAAGGATATGAGGGAAAAAGCGAGAGTGGGAGTGAACATAGCATTTCCAGGCACTTGGTACGGGGACGATGGGCCAAAGGGCTTTCTTCTGTGTGTAAAATTCTATCATTTTTTTATTGGTCCAGAATAAACATTGTGTGCAACAAACTGGCAACCCCAAGCATTGCACATAATCCACACATAAAAGTCCCTGCGTTGAGACATCTGGTGCTTCTGTATGTGTTCAAACAGGTAATAATAAGAAATAATAAAATTACACTTGTGAAGCGCCTTTCACATGGAGCCTTTCCCAAGGCGCTGAACAGTTGGGGCTCAGGATACAGGCATGGGCTGGGGGAGTGGGTTGTGATGAGGAAGGGCAGAAAGCTAGGAGGGCAGATGAAGGCATGGTCAAAAAGGAGGGACTTGAGTCGTGCCTTGAAGGAGGCAAGTGAGATAGCGAAGGGAGAGTGTGGGGTGAAAGTCGTGGGGCGGCGTTGACGCACACAGATCAAAAAAGGGTGTTCGCCTCCGGCGAATGAACCACAAGATCGCAGCAATGTACCTGAGCCTTTAAAGAAGCGATGGTGTCTTCTAGCTCCTGTCGTACTGTAGTTGGCATCAAACCCTTCATTTTTAGCTGGTATTCCTGCTGGATGTGAATGATCTGCAAAAGCGGGGAGTAAAGACATTTCTTTTTAGCATGTCATGCGTTACTCTTTTACACTGAAGCTGGTAGATAATAAACATATCAGAAGCTCATTAGGCCTCTACCGATACGTATATAAAAAATATCTTTGCAACTGTAAATCATAACATCTCCATGCGTTTCACGGGGCATGTGAAGGATATTGACTGTGCATTTGTAGTCGAATGTGGTGACCATTTTGTGCCCAGTACCTGTGATAATACAAATTACAATACAAAATGACATTTGTATAGCGGCTTTCACATCGGGAGGACATCCCGAGGCGCTGGTTACTCAGTGATTTGGACGCAGGGAGGGATGTAGGTCTTTGTATTTTTAAGATGGTTTATTTCATTTAGACTGGTATTTTGCTCACGCAATTGAACCAATAAGCGCATGGACATATAAGGCAAATATACTGAGGCGTCTAAACGGTGCAATTGGTATCATTCAGTGGCAGCAGCACCGGTCACCGGGGATTAGTAATTGACAAAGGTGCGGACTAACAGCTACAGCTCCGCCAACATGATAAGAAATCAAATGTGTACTCAGTGTGCTGCGTACACAGGCAGCTGCTCTTCCCACCAGCTTGAGAGGCTGTGTAATAAACCATACGTGCGATTCCCAGCCAGCGTTGGAGGTGGAGGTAACTGCTCCACCGTTAAACAGGTGTCCTGATCTTTGTAGCGTATTCTCTTTATTCTTGCCCCCAGCCAGACATGACATGCAACTGTACCCGCATACACACCATACACACACACGCACTGAGTGCCTATTTCTAGATGTAATAATATATAATGATAAGCCCGACATGTGATGTAGCGTCTTATCATGTCGTTGGGGGCATTTCAAAGCGCTTCACGGAATATACTGTAAAGTGAATTGATTGTATATTTTGTGGGCGATATGCGGCAGCCAATTGCAGCACAAACAGTCATGAATTGGCTGTCAAACTACTATTATTTTATTTAAGGGATTATTACCCCCTGGAAAGCGATCTGCCAATCAACTAACAACCGGATTCTTATTTACTGCCAGATAAACAGACGAGCGTGGAGTAAGGAAACTTGCCCCGACTAGGAATCGAACCTGGGTCCTTTTGCTTGGGAGGCGAGTGCGCTAACCAATACGTGACTGGACTCCACAAAAGTGATGCCAGATAAGAATGGTTCAGCAGCGAGGCAGAGAGAGAGAGAGAGACAATAATAGGGTAACAAGGACATCAAGATCAAGAAAACAAAGTTGAGGCGCCCATATTGCCGAAACCTGGAAATAACATTTATTTCCTGCATTTGTTTCAAGTTATTTCAAAACTTCTGAAACCTCAAAAACACACCAGGTATTTGCCTGTGGTTAACGAGGCGTCGAATTGATGTCGGAAGTGATAGTAAATGCTCTGTAGTTATTCCAGATAAGCTCTTGTAAACCGTGTTCGCTGAGCACGATCAATGACAAGGCCACACAAGCAACGTGTCGAAAGGCAGCCGGTCATTGCTTGCAGGAAATGCTGAGGTTTTTTTTTTAAATCAGCTTGTGCATCTCCCCTGCCGATCGCAGCGCAGCACATCCCTATTCAAGTGCTCTTTTTTGGCTACACTCTGCGGATTCTTATCTCTTGGCCTGAGACTGCAGAAACTCCCTTCTCTTTTCAAACACCATCTCTGGGTCTTTTAATGTCCACCCACACAGGTAGATGGGACCACGGTTTAGTGTCTCCAGACCAGAACAAACCCAGTATGCTGCCCTGAGTGAAGGACGCTATATAAATGCGAGTTGTTGTTGTTGTTATTTTAGTGTCAGTGGCCTCTATTTGCTTACACCGGGAAATCCCGTTATAGGACAGTTATTGTTAGGGTTCATCATCTGATACCCTCCCCACCACCCTCGCCCTCCGTTACCCTGCACTGTACTTAAAACAGAAACCAAACCATTAATGTTTTATTTTCATAGTATGTTAGGGAATTGCCAGAAATGTACTGTAAAATGATCATCATTCCTCCTGTTATTTACTCAACGTCTTTCAGGCTGTTTAACCACTGATGCCTCCCTCCCTCCCTCCCCCCCTCCCTCCCTCCCTCCCTCCCCCCCTCCCTCCCTCCCTCCCTCCCCCCCTCCCTCCCTCCCTCCCTCCCTGTCAGCGGGCTGCATGCTGTTTAAACCCCTTCACCGCAGCATCGCCTTTGAAGTCCAAAGCCTACAGATCCCATTTTCATCCATCAAAACCTAAACTTCAAAAATCTGATGGGTAAAATAATATAATATTCCAGTGTGATAAGAAGCCACACGCCAGGCAGCCACACAGCTTTCTGATTTGTTTTGAACACACAGTTAAAAAAAAAAAAATTCCGCCACAGAAGCTGATCGTTAGGTTTTGGCTTCAAAAGATCTCTCCCGTTTCCCAGCCTTCCACCCACTTTTCCTCGGTGGATCACTCCGACTTTCGTGGCTATGCACAGTGGAGCTGACGATGGCATTTATCTACTGGACCATCGAGGGAGCTTTTAAGATAATTTCGTCGAAACGTAAGTTGCTGTGATGCTCATGGGAGCTGTGGCCTTGGGCGTTGATGCTTCCACCCACTATTGCAGTGGCTTCCAAACTCACCCTCCCTAACTCAGCAAAGTTTTCGTTATGCCCCCCCCTACCCACTTCACACTCGGCTCCGCATGCACTCGGGTCCTCGACTCCACACGCACTCGGGGGCTTGAGACTCTAATGCTCTGTGCCCCATCCCCAGCCAACGGTACGTGCCCCGCAAGGGATGTACGCCCCACAGTTTGGAAACCACTGCGCTATTGATTGGTAGAATCTCAGCACGCGTCCTTGGGACGTCTACCCGACGTGAAAGGCGCTTTATAAGTTTAAGTTGTTGCTTCCATCCATTATAAAGCCCACAACCAATGTTGAGTAGCTCGAACATAATCAATATAACATTACATCAGATATAGAGCTTCCTTAGAATTTTCCTTTCACTTCTCCCTGTATTTCTTTCAATTAGTCTCCTTTTAACTTTTGGTTTTGCTGGTTAGATAGAGCCTGGCTTCCACTTCAAGTTTTTTAAATGCCCTTTTGCATTTCAGCTTTTTAATTGACTTCCTTTGAACTCTTGTTCAAACGCGCTCCGCGCCTTCCCTTTTGTTCAAGGCTCTTTTTCTCTCTGTTCCTTTTCTCTGCGCCTGTGACATGACTGATGATTGCTCACCATTCTTTCTTTTAAATGAACCATTTTCCAAAACTCATCTGTAAATCTCCTTCTCCAGCGATTGTTCTCTCGCTTGCTCAGGATTGAGGTTTTGACTCCCTGGCTTTTAACACATATTCTCCTCTTCTCTTTCTCTTCTTTGCCTTCTTGGGAGACGCACTATCACTGCTCAAAAGGTCAGGCAGATGCTCTGCTCCCAGGCCTCTATCAACAAGGGTCTCACACCAAACTTTAGGGGGAATGGCCTTGGTGATCATCACTTGAACCTCCCCTCTCCCTGTAACAAAGTGTCCTGCATTCAACAGAGGTGAGATCAGCGACCGAGAGAGACACGGGTCTGCATGCCACCCAGACAGCTTAAACAAGACTTTGGTTCTTCTCCTACATCAGAGATCTCTGTTGCTGAGGATACTGAGGGCAACACCCCTCTCGCATTCCCCTCAATATTCCCAGGTCTTTTACTCCTCAACCTCTGCCACCACTCCTATTAACTAACTGTCAACTAGCTGTGTGTATGCATGCCTGGAAAAAGAGTGGTGTGCGGATGAGGGATGTGGATAGGTGAGGCGTGTGTGTATGTGTGTATGCATGAGTGTGTGTATGTGGTAGGAGCACCTCGAGTCTTTCAATTGCTCTGGTCATTGAGATTTTAAAATTGCTTTCAGCTCCTGCAAAAATCACACCATTCCTAACTAGCAAAGGCATTTTTTAATGTATCCCAATTCTCCCTATTAGGTCCTGTTAAAGCTGCTGCTTAGTGTGGATGGTGTGGCTCAGCTGCTTCTGTCGTTGCAATCCTCAATCACATTTCAAAGCACCTTCAGCCAGTCAGAATCACATTATACTTCTACAGGATCAAGTATCCCTCTGATGCTCCCCGTGCTTCCAAGTAAATAATTCATTAAAAAAAGGCAGATACTTTGTGAAGAGGAAGGAGAAAGCATTCTGTAGCTGCTCAACGATTTCCTTGCTCTGAACTAGAGCAAACATACACAACAACAACAAAATTACATTTGTATAGCGCCTTTCATGTTAGGACGACGTCCCAAGGCGCTGAAACACATTTGGGACTTGTGCGCGCATACACACACACACACCCCACACCTATTTCTATCTCCTTATGTCTGAAATTCCATTTAGCCTTAAATTGCAAGAATAATTTGCATTAAAATCTAAGATCTCACAGAGTGATGAAAAACTCAGTTTGAATTGAATAACCGTTTCTTTTCAAGAACAAAATTACACTTGTCTAGCTGTACAGTCGGGAGGATGTCCCAAGATGCTAAACAGTCAGTGTTTTGCACCCAAATTGGAGGTCGGTAATGGGGAGGGGTGGGTGGGGGGAGGTACGGTTGAAGAGGAAGGTCTTGAGATGTGTCTTGAAGGAGGCAAGGGAGGGGGCGAGGCAGAGGGACTGTGGAAAACAAACTTTTGAATTTGGAATGATTTGAAGAGTTTGACACTGATTTGCAAGATCTGACATTTTAGACAAAATGGTCTTATAAACTTTTCTCCCTCTCTCTTCTCTCTGCTCCAAGGTGGAATCAATTTCTTCCCCTCAGCCCCTGCCTGTGACCAGCAGACACCTACTGCACACACCAGACAAGACTCAATCCACTGCCCTCTTCAACACTGTCCAACATTTGGTTCTTCATATATGGCTTGCTGCTGTTTTTGACAACCCACAGTCACTACACTCGACATCAATTACTTGCAAAAACTCTTTGGAGATTTTGTAACCTGATAGACATTGTATCAAATGATTAATCTGCGCCCATTCCCACCCCGTTGAGCAGGCTGCTATGTATCTCAGTGGTTTTTTATTAGTTTGTCTGAAATATATTCCACAACAGAGCCTTTTGAAAGGAGTCTGCTGCAGAACGGAGTCATAATATTACAGTTTAGCATAATCAAGGTCATACACACAATAATAATAATAATCACCCCTGGCTGGGCTTCACTATTGTGCTCAGAGCATCAAGAATACTTGGAATTTCAGAAGCTGAGATCCTGGGAAACTTTAAAAACAAACAGAACCGACCCAGCTCTGCTTAATCAAGCATTTCATTATCATTGTTTTGTTGAAATTGGCTTCATTTCTCATTGTCATCTTTTGGTGCCTGAGAGCGTGTCACATTAGATGCCATTGTCCTGACTGATACAACTGTCGGTAAAAGTTTTTACCGTAATTGTACCTCAAAGAAGTTTTGATGAGATAAGGCACTATAAGAATGCTACAAAAATGGAAATCGCTAGGAACGCTCGACAGGTCAGGCAGCATCTATGGAGAGAGAGGAAAAGTGAGTCAACGTTTCGGGTCCACGACCTGAAAACATTGACTCACTTTTCCTCTCTCGATAGATGTTGCCTGACCTGCTGAGAATACCCAGCGACTTCTGTTTTTGTTTCAGATTTCCAGCATCTTCAATCATTTGCGTTTTGACTATAAGAATGCAAGTTCTTTAAGTTGTCTATTACTATTAAAAAATACTTTAAAAAAATTAAACAAAAGGTACGTTTTGTCAATAGAGATATAGGATGGAGGAAGCCTTTTATCACCGGAGACCAACAGAGAGAGGCACAGAGCAAACACTGAGCTGCAGGAAATTCTGGAGGTTCAGAGTTCAAAATCTCCTCTCAACTGGCATTCCCTTCAAAGGGAAAGCTTCACAAGTCTTGCCTAAGGTGTGCAAGCGAGAAAGGGTGGGGCTCTGGTCATTAAGGAAGGTTGTTGGCTGATCATTAGCCAGTGCTGTCTGTTGGGAAGGAAGTCCCGCAGACAGGTGAGGAACTGACAGCTAATCCTTTCACTCCCATTATCAGAAGAATGACTCATCTTCACCGTGTCTGCTCACAGTAACAGGGCATTGTTTTGCCTTGGTCCTCAGTGTGTTCCTGTTGCTGGAGGATCACAGATATGATCTGACATGCTGTCCATTGGACACCCAGACACAAACTCCTTCTGAACGGTAACTCTGCAGACAGTACCTTTTACTGTTTGTTTAACAGCTCTCGCGCTGTGTGTGTGCTGCCCTATGTGGACGGGAAACTCCTACGTGGAAGGACTTTGGCACTTCAGAGATGAAAACTCTTAAGAACTCCTTAAGGAAACTGTAAACTGAGGCGGTTCTCACTTTATTCACACACACCCACACAGACACATGCACACGCAAGCATATATACATGAACACACACACACACACACACTAACTGTAGGGTCGTCTCGTCCAGTCGTTTTATTCACTGGATTGTACCCCAGCTGCTTACAACATGTTGTATTTATAAATTTTCATCAAAGCATGTCTTGGCAGGAGCCAGTGAGTTGAGCAGGTCACCTTTATGTTATGTTGGGAAGTCTCACTGCCTCTCTGCACGGAGATGGCGTTTTGTGTCCAAACTAAACAATAAGGTTTAGTAACGTCCTAGGAAATCTGTCCTGGGACAGCTTCTGTACGGAGGAGCTGCTGAAAGCGTTTGCACCTCTCCAGAGTATGATGGGTGTCCCACCAACCAACCCTCCTTGTGTCTTTCACAGCACAAATAATGGAATGAATGGAAATTTCAAAGTGCGATTTCTGAAGGAAACAATGCAAGCTGGAGTGAGTCTGGAATAACCATTACCTGTTCCTGCACCTCGAGCTCCCTGTGCTGCAGCTTTTTCTCCAGCACATGTCGCTGACTGCCACCGTTTTCAATCTCACTCTCCAGGTTCTGAATGGAAGATCAACAGAAAGAGTCAGGCTCGGGCAACGCTACATTAACCTTCAAGCAGCCAAAACGATGTCGGAGCTGTAATAAAGGTCTCCAGTAAACAGTACACAAATACTACAGAAGTACGAACGTTTCGGGGGAATGATGGAGAAAAATACACATCTCCTTTGTTTAAACTACACTCTTTACAACAAGAGAGGACTTGAAAGGAAGCCAGATAAATAGAGACTAGGAACATCTCAAACTTGACCTTGGAAACCAGTTTGAAGAAACCTACGAAGATATTTGGATTTATTTTCTGACTATGAGATTGAATATTTCAAGTCTAAAGCACCCATCAACAACCAGATTCCCACACATGCTGCCAAGTGCAATTGCAAAAGGGTTCAGTCTTTCTGGGAACTGAGTTTCTGAATGGGTTTATGTACGGAGAGGGCGCGAGCTCTCCACTTCACCCTTGCTAAGGATGGCAAAAAGGGTGCATCATACAAACCACTAGACTCTTCTGATGGAGTCAGTGCAATAAAATGACACTGTAATTTGTTTAGTCAGGATTAAAGGCTTCTTTGAACAATCAAATCTTTTATACATTGCACATCAGAAATATGTTTAGCAAAACCACAATAAATGCACAGTCTTTAAATATAAAAAGCACCAGCGATCTCATGGCTTTAACGCAACCCACATGTTACATTTCACATGTGGCGACATTCCTCCGTGATGGGAATTCTCTGCTGCACAACACAGTATTCCGCTGAGCCAGAGTGCTTTGATATCACAAGGTTTCTCGACGTTTCCGTGACTCGACAAAGAAAAAGCAACAGGATTTATTTACTTATTGATGGGCTGGAGCAGATTTGTTTTCGCGGCCTGCTGTGCCTTGTTTAGTGAGGACTCCGAATGGCCGGCTGGCTACCTGCTTATAAAGAGTTCAATGTTAATCTAACCCGTCAATAATTAACAGTGCCGCATTTGAACAGTCCCACCAAACACCGAGGGAAAGAAAAAGCTCGGTCTGCAGTCAGCTCGCTGTGAAAGTGTGCAAACAGCAGCTCCCCTCTCCAGTGATAGCGCCGACTCTCAGGTAGGCAGCCTGGCAGCGAACAACATCACTTCTTGGGTGAGCTGTAAACATCAGCAACATGGCCGCTGTCACTTAAGACTTGCGCTTCGAACTCAGGAAGTGTTTTGGCGGGCTATGGGATCTGGGTCTGAAATTCTCAGGACTCATTCCCTTAAAATCAGTCTTAATCTGGACAGTAAATTCCACCGTGTTGAAAACAATTAGGGCTGTTTTTCCAAAATACTGCACAATAGTCTTAAGTCTAAGAACGTTAGATATTTGGGATCCTGGAATCCTCCTCTTCTCCCCTTGCGTGAAACGTCATTTATAGTTTAAAAAAAATAGCTTGCTCTGGGTCTCTGCTGCTCCTTCCGCCCCAACCTTCAGCCACAGTGCCTCCACATTCGGGAACCTCCTCCATCAACATTGCCTCAAGACTCTCCTCTTGTCTCAACACTCTCCTCTTCGATGGACCCATCGACAACTCCTTATCGCCCCCCGCTTCTCTCCTCCCCGCTCCCTCATCCTCAGCTCGGGTCTGAAGCAGTAACTGTCCAGCGCCTTGGGACGTCCTCCTGACTTGAAAGGCGCTATACAAATGTAATTTTGTTGTTGTTATTTCGTTCTCCCCATGTCTATCTTCAAAGGACACCTAGAAGCCTATCTTTTGATTGTGCCTACAGTCATCTCACTCCTAAGTTGCCACCTCACCCCTGCCCGGTAGCTGAGACAGTCTCGGTGAAGTATTCCAAAATACCACCAGAGTGAAGGGCACTATGTAAAGGCACGTTGTTGTTGTTGTAAAGCACTCCAAGATGTTACTCTACATAAAGCTAGTTACCAAGTCTGTCTGAAGTTTCCAGAACATTTATCACATCTGCACGAGTTTGATGTCTAATCTCGAGAAAAGACGCATAGCAAAACTAAAGCAACAGTTAGAGGATGCTGACATGTGGCAGACACAGGAAATAAATATGAATGGAAATCAAAGAGATAGATTTGAGATAGATTCTTTTGTTGCCTGAGAAACAAAGCTCGTAAGCAACATGGAATTCCTTTCATCTCAAATTAACAAAAAATACTCCAGAGAAAAGCCCACATGAAAGATATCTCGAAGAGGAGAGACGAGTGTGACTGGGGATAAGTGCTCGGAGCGGATATCAGGGGTCTGGCAGAGCAGCCAGCAATGGAAAGGGGAATGGAGGTTGGATCTTGTGAGAATCGAACGAAGATTCCCACAGGACCTGGCTGGAGATCTTCATGCGTTTTCAAGAGTTGGTGTGAAGCAGAAAAGGGCACAAAGAACAAAGGCGGGCTGGAAAACTGGTCAGCTCTCCACAACAGAGGCAGAATAAGGGAAAGATAACAGTAATACTCAGCAGGTTTATTTTGGAGTATGGACTGCTGAGGGGCATGAAACCTCGTAGAAACTTCCATATGTCTTACCTTCTCAGTTCTCCCTCTTCCCCTACCCTTAATGGTTATGCTTCAGGGCGTGTTAGTGCAAAACCAAACGGTGCTGGATTTCCATAAGTAAGATTTGCCATATATTAACCTCACTCCCACAGCAGGGTGGCCAAGATAGGGAACTCGTGGGTGGGTTGGAAGGAAGCGAATTAAAGCTACGTTCATTCCAAGCACTGATGCTTCACCTCGCTGTGTAACCAAGATACCCACAGATTTCTATTGCGGAACGATGTCAAGTAACAGCAGACGGAATTGTCTCAAGTTCCTGCAGCAATGTTATTGAAGAACCTGTAGCGTCCACCTGCTCGACAGCAATAGGTGTGTTTTGATTCCTCACGCGAGACCAGCCAAAAGCTGAACGAGTGATATCGAGATGACGCCAAATTAACAGATTCTTTCAAAACAAAAGTGTTTAGTTAAATGTGGTCAACAGTAGAGAAGCAGGTAAGTAAGTAAGAGCTATGTATGAAGAAGTTTGACTGTAGAGAACGGAAAGGATTTAGGGGTAGTGACTATAAAGGGAAGGTGTATAGTGTTAAGCTGTACACTAGTGCGCATTTTTGCAGAGTAATCTGAGCTGCTTCAATGAAACAAACAGAACGATCTCACATTCCTCCTGGAAAGCCACCTGTGGGAAGCTTCCGATAATAGTCATAGCTTCATTTATTCCTGATCGCAAACATTTAAGAGGAACTGCAGTCACTTTGCAAACTGTTTTTTTTTTTTGGGGGGGGGGGGTAGAAATGGATAATCACCCCCTCACATTTGCTTCCAGCAGAGTTAGAATGCTTGAAGTTCAATGGTATTTTGGTTGTGCTTCTCTGATCTCCATCTCAACACAGAATTACAGGCACCAGGTAAAAGGATTATTCATGATGCCTTCAGCAGTATTAAGAAACAGAATAATAGAGCAGGGAATATTCAATGGTTTAGAGCTTTTCTTCTCAGAGTGTGCCCCAGGATCTTAAACACAAGAGTCCAGCAGGAGTCTGACTTGAAGACCTTTCTTTCTGTGTAGAATGTCCAAAAGGCATTCCTAACAATAACACGTTTCAAAACTCTTGAACAATTGCGGTAAACTCTGCAGCCCAATCACCTCGTGGCCATTTGTGGAGCAAATAGTAAGCCGCTACACTTGGCAGTAATTACCACACTCAGATGTTTCGACATAATAAGACACTGTAAAAATCTAAAGAAAAATTATTTCTGAATCTCATTTCATTGTATAATACAATAAAATGTTTTTTCTGCCCCTTCATTGATCAACCTGCTTGTGACATAAACTTAAAAGCAAATGCAATTACCATATTAATAGCCATTGCCTGTTGTACACAATGGAATCACACCACTTAAAACCAAACACTTTCAGGGGAGAAATGTTCACTTGGCAAAGGTCCAGGTCAGGAATGATTTGTAAGTCTACCTGACTGACCTTAAATTCAAATACACTGCTCAGAATCCAGGAAGTTCAAGCACAGAGGGAGGCTGTTTAGTTATTGTGCCTGTGCTTGTACTGTACTGTACTCGCTGCAGAAATCTCTTTACTTTTCACATCTCTTTAGAACTTCATTCAAAGCGCTTATTTGTGTGTCTGTGGGGGGGGGGGGGGAGGGGGCGGGATTCAAAACATAATGCAACCCAATTTTATTTTCAGTCAGCTGGGTCATCCGACACATGCGGAAGCCCATTATTGTGCTTAGGATTCAGACCAATCTGAGAGTTTCTGTGCATGTTCACCAGCCCAAGAAAATTCCTGGGCAACCCAGTGACTTGTGGGTTCAGGTCTATCCTGGTGTGGTGCTGAGCCAGGCAAATTCACAGCTGGAAGGTATGACAAACATTCTTGTGTTAAATGAAACACAAAACACTACAGATGCTGGGAATCTGAAACAAAAACAGAAGTTGCTGGGGAAACTCAGCAGGTCAGGCAGCATCCATAGAGAAAGGAAAATGAGTCAACGTTTCGGGTCTGCAACCCTGCATCAGAACTGGGGCTTGTTAGAGTTAAATGAACTAACGTAGCCAGGATCACAACAATTAACCTGCATCCTGGGGTGGGGGGGGGAAACAACTTGGGTTCCCGCTGTTGATTGCTATTTAATGATCCCCGCTGGAAGGTGTGCAGCATCAGCCTGTAAGGGCAGGAATGTAGGGAACATGGTGTCTGTGTTTGACCTCTGCATTTATTTCTAATTGATTATGTCACCATGGAAACCTGTATTGCGTTTCCCTATCCCTGACTGAATTCCCAATTCTCTGAGTGCTTCACATTAACCACAGATCAGACCTGAATTGGAAATCATATTAATAATCCTTACATTTGATACAGCACCAATAATGGCAAAACAAAGTGCTTCACGTGGAATTGTTGTCACAAGTAGTGACTGTGTATTTCTAAGTAAACGTAGACAACCACTGGTATATTGCAAAGTCCCACAAATAGCCATAAAGTGAATGAACTGATCTTTAATGATAACCTGAGCAGGCAGACCTGACCTCAGTTTAACGTTTCAACTAAAGCACGTGGCACCTTTGACAACTGGCCCGGAGAGTCAGCCCAGACTGTGGGCTTCAAGGTCCCAATGTGAGCACGAACCCGTGAGCACGTGGGGATAGAGCTTACATCTCCGCAGAGCTCTGAGCATTCTCTGTCTGCCTGGATGTACAAATACTATTGGGAATCCACGGCCACAACCAGAGGTGTTGCCTGTGCAATCAACACTTGCAATACAAGTGCAACGCTGGGTGTTAAATACCCCTTTGGTTACCTTAATAACTCTATCATTATCTCTAATCAGCAGCCTCTTCTCATCTTCAAATCTTCCCACAGCTTCTTGGTGCTGTCTCTCCGCAGCCAGCTGCTGACGACTGTTCTCTTCTCTCAAGGTTGAAATGGCAGCCTGAAGCTCAGCTATAGTCTGAAAGGAAAACAGTAACTGAAAATCCCTGTTGCTTAAACATAGCTATTTGCTTTAGTTTGAAAATGCTTTGAAGCGCGATAATAGCTGCAGAAATATTTGAAACTGTATTTATCAGCTGCCAAACGCGGAACAGATTCAAACTTTCTCAGGATCTGTAATTGTGGTGGAATTTGCAGAGGATGGGAATGTGCGTGCTCTCTCAGCACCGTGAGATTCCACATTAACAGGTACCGCGCACATGAAGTGGCCGCAGCATATTGCTTCAACTCACTTTGGTTCAGAGAGTTTTTTGATGAACCCAGTGGTAAAATAATTGCTCTCGACCTGAATCAAGTACGACCAAAATATACCGTAATGTAGTCTAGCGATGGCACAAAAGCTATCCAAGGAACCTTAATCAAAACGGTGAACTGGTGCTCTGGGACGCCCAAGCAAAAGACAAGGTAACACGCCTCACCATAACCTAACGCCCGCACACACACCCCGTGCTTTACAGTACTCTCATTGTTCTGGCTGTGCTTAAAACAATGGGGGACTGACGAGATGAAAGGTAAAAACAAGGTAGACACATCTCAGAACTAGAGTTAAGCCAATGAGAAGGGAATTCAGAAAACATTTGATTCCACCCCCTGACAAACAAGGGTTTTAACCTCCAGCGTGGTTGGGCAAGCGAGGCCGCCACACCAGGGCACTTAGCCACTGAGCGCATGGTTAGCAGTTACGGGCACAGATGCCAGGCAGCATTGAGAACATCCCGAAGAGTGGATTGGGAAAATATCTACGAGGGAACAGTGACCCACCCATCGCGATTTGTGGGATGAATGGAAGCCTCTGTGGTATGTGGTATTTATGAAAAATTATTAGCTGTGATTGATGACTGATGCCATTTACATACTGTGCGAGCTATAAACCCATCAAATACCAACGTTCTGTTACTATAAATTTACTACAAAAAGATCTGTTAGGAAAAAGCAGGGGGAAAAAAAATCTAATTAACCGCAACAAGTTAAAGCTTTGGTTTTGAAATTTCTGATATATCTTCTGAACTGGCTTGAGATATGAAAACCACTGGTGATTCTGCCTGTCAGCATTAGTACTCCTAGTACTGCACTGAACATGGTTGTCAGTTCATTAATCACTACCCAGCTGCACAAAGAGGAAAGCTATGGAGCTGGTATTTTGACGTCAACAGATCCATTCAATGTTAAAAGGTTGTATGTGGACATTACGATTCATTGTTTAACTATCTTTAGCATTAAAGTGCAGGCACATAAGAACTGTCTGATGGCGGGTGGGGGGGGGGGAGAGGGGGAAGGAATGAGCATTCAGCTCATGTCTGTGACATGCAGGAAGAAGGCTAAAGATTAGACAAGTCTTCTTCCTGCGTGTCACAGATTTTCAGATCAACATCAACAACAATATACACTTGTGTAGGATGAAACTTCACAAAGCATTTCACAACAATGGGGATCACAGGGAGGAATTGAGGGGGAGTTTGAGGATGTTGACAAAAAGCGTGATAGGACTTTAAGAGTTATCAAGAGGTGCCACATAGGATGATTCAGCCTAGAAACAAGGCCATTCAGACCAACTTGTTTGTGCCAGTATATATACTCCACAGGCACCTCAAGCCCTCCTACTAATCTTGTCAAGATGAAGGGATTTGGGGATAGAATCTAAGAGAGCGTGGGTATGGTAGCTAAAGGCTCAGACATAGTTTGTGGGATTGAGACCAGAGGGGAGGAGTATGCAACCAGAGAAAACACCTGGATAGGGAGCGTGAGTCACAGTTATTGGAAGTCTTGATTTCTAAAAAATCTTCAGTTCTACAAGATGTGTCGATCTTGGGTGCGTCTGCACGAGAGACAAGAGGATGGTGCTGGTACTGGGAGGGACGTGCTGACCTGGGGAGATAAGTGGTCCTATCTTGGCAGCAGCACTAGGGAAGGAAGTGGTGGAATCAGGAAATGGTGGTTGATAAGAGGAACGACTGTGAAGAGGCTATATTGGTAGTCTGCTCCAAGTAAAGATCAGTTCCCTCTCTTGTTCCTGTAAAATGTATCTGCTGCAGAATTTTTCTATTTACTTAAAATGGTGTAAATGTAGGAATATTATCCATCTATTTTCTGCTCATCACCCAGCCGCTGAACTTCACACCATTAGCAAGTAAGAGTAAAACATGCTTATACAGCTAAGCATCTTTCAAGTCGGGGTGATGAATGAAAGTGCTTCACACGAGTGACTAGGAGCCTGAGTTAGGGGTGGGGGAAGCAGAACTGGGAGGCAAACGATGGCCAAAGACACAGTCGGAGAGATAGGTCTTAAATCTCAATCATTACATCATCATGCTGGGAAAGTCAACACTGCTTCCTTTCAAATAACAAAAGCTAGATACCACAAACCGGATACAGCCTGTACTTAACTTTTGGGCTGTAATTTAAAGTCTGCCTGAAAACTGGCTTAAATTGAGATCATGTAGAAATTTGGAAATATTCAGTTTGATTAAAACAGCTTCCAAATTCTTGCTGAATTTAAGAATTTTCCAAAATTCTGCACAACTACAACAACAAATTACATTTATATAATGCATTTCATATCGGGACGATGTCCCAAGCTGCTATACAATATCAAAGGAACAGTCTTCAGGCTAGGTGTAAGACATTTCAGGCTTCTGAATTCAATAGCTTGTCAGCTCACGATACACAAGCTAAGTCCAATCTCACCACCAACTATATTAAGTGTTCTTCAATTTTTCATTGTGCTGTGGGAAGCTAAGGCAAGGCAGTTGACACATAAATGACATAGTGGGGTTGAAAGAGCCTTTGACCAGGAGAAATGCTGAATCTTTTCCTGTTTTACGGCCATTTGTTCCCATTTGAGCTTGAAACTGAAGAAGATTTTTCAATGTAGACCATCATTCAGTCAGTCTCCCAAAGTAGCAACAGCCACTTGTCACTTCAGCGTTCTGTACTATAGGGAAGTAGGAGTCCTTTCATGCCTGGTAACTCAACAATTAGCTGACAGGAAGCGTATAATTCAAGGAGTGAACAAGACAGGGTTTTATATTCTTCATCGGGGCCAGTGCCAGTTGGCAGACCCATGATAGAATAATATACCTAGGAATGAATAACTGCTGGGACTGATTTGACGGGCTTAAATGAAGTCTCAGACCCCTGGAGTGTTTAATAAAGGTTAGCTGCATTCCAACAGCCACTCACTCAACTCCTACATCTGTACATCCTCAGACCATTGTCTGAAAATGTAAAATCATATAGCATTGTGGAATATTTCTGAAGTCAGTCTTAATTTGGAAACCGGTTCTATTTAAGAACCGTGAAAACTGTCCCTAAATGAAGGCTTTTTCAAAAGTAGAGGGATAGGCATGAGAACAAACTACCAGCACTGGCAAGAGGCAAGGAAGTTCAGCATAAAGGGTTTCAAAGAAGAGAAGGCAAACCCTGGAAATGAAAAGAATTCAGAGTTATTAGCATGGAAAGATATTTGGGGAAGCTGGATGGGTAGTTGGATAGGTCAATTACTCTCTGCTGGTTGGTGCTCTATCCCCTCACTCTGGATTCTCGGATTTTTAACACAAGTCTATTCCTGTTTATTTTGAAAACACACAAAACCTGTTTTTGCATGCAGAGACCATCAGTTTCTAATCAATGCGACAAATGGTAATCTCACAGCTGGTTCTGAAAGATAACCAAATCAGTGGAGTGACCGGTACTGGCCGAGGAAGGCGACTGATGTTCTTCAACTCACCGCAATTTAGTTGGAAAGTGCAAGTTTCCCAGAGCTAAGCCATGTCAGAATGGTGTGAAGCCTTGCTGGCTTTCCCCATGGCTTTAATGGTGGGTATAAATGAGATGCAGATTCATGGTTTTATTTGCGAAGAAACAGCTCAACACAGTTTTCTGTGCAAAAGGCACACTATTGTAAAATGTACATCAGTTGCATGGCAGGGTGGGGTGGGGGTTAATGTACTGTGGGTTCAGTAAGGATGGCTGGAGCAAGACCCTAAGTGGAATGTTCCTTGTGTAGGAGTTGGGAGTGAACATTTTAAGAGAGCGCTGAGAGCTAGATTGGACTAATTTTGTCATTGGGAGAACCACATGAAAGCTACTAATGGCCCACTATTACTATTGCGTCAATGTTCTTAGTCATAATTATATCACATGGTGGATACACAGACGTACCATTTAGCCTGCAGGAGGAGGAGGAAAGCTTTTTTGTTGTATTTTGGCACTTCACCCCATTCGCCTGCTTCTGCTAGAGTTGGCATTTTCACCTCTTAATTAGCAGGGCACATTGCTGCTGCCTTTCAGAAGGATTTCTTTATTTCTCAGTGGAGTGAGCGGCTGCTTTCCTGTTAAGAATTTCACTCCCATTTAGCCTTTGCTTTTCTGCCTTGACAACAAGCCAGCAGCACTTACCAGCAATGCGAGAGTTGCAGTGCGAGGCTCTGGATGAACAATCGTTCGTGAGTGAATGTACTTTACTGACCCTAAGTGGCTCTGGACTGGTTGAGGAAAGGTTCAGAGAGAATAGCAGTGATGTTTACAACGAGTGACACAGTTAGGTGGCAGGGCAGGGAGCACACCAGTGCCTGAGTCCATGCCAGGCAAGATTGGGTTCAATTCCAATCTGCATAGTAATCCTCTCCCTCACAACTAGTAAAGTCGAAGAGAATACATGAGGGAGGCAAATGCCGGGTGTGACAGAGAAACAGAGAGAGGGAATATAGAGACACAGACACAGGATAAAGAGATCTCTGAAGGTGTTTGGAAATGTTTTATCCCACCTCCTGTGTGTGTGTATGGCTGGATGGATGTGTACAAGTAGAAGCTTTTGTATGTGTATAACAATAATCATCCTTGATGTGAATTTTACCATGAAGTGTAGTGACTGTGTATTTGTAGACAAATATGTGAGTATGTGTGCATGAGTGGGGGTGGGGGGGTGTGTGCAGATTTAAACAGTGAATATAACTAAGGCCCCTCAATGGAGGTGTACATGTACGGGTATGCCTGTGTGAGCATGTGCAAAATCCAAGTCAGGAGCAGTCTTAACAGAGAACACAGGAAGGAATATACCAGAGGTAAAGTACTCCCAATGCACATGCTAAGCAGTTGGCACACTTAATCACTTTCAATTAAAAAAAATGCAAAACTGTTAGGGAAAGGAAGGGGTTAAGCCTCTTTTAAGCGCAGGGAATGTTGCAATATGCAAAGAATCCGTTGAACAAAGGCTGCACACCCACTTAATCTCATTAAGATACTATTTTGTAATTCGAAATCTTGGCGGTCGGTTGGTCGGGCAATCCTCTCTCACTAGCACTGCTTCCTGCACTGCGCCTCACTGACACATTATAGTGCAATATCCTTTCTTTCTGGCCTTGCTTGAGACAGACAGACAGTCAGATAGACAAACACACAGTCAGACTGACAGACAGACAGTCAGGAATCAGATCTCGCCACACCTTATAAAACGCTGGAGTGGCTGAGTAGCTTCGTCCCATTTCTGTAAAATTTTAATTAAAACAGCTGCCTGGTTTTTAAGGTGGACCAGAGGCAGATGGCAGCAAGGCCGGTGCTTTACTGTCATCTTCGCTGATTACATCTACTGTAGGACAACATTATAGCACACAGAGGAGAATGTTTGGAGTGCTTAAGTCTTCAAACAACACAAGCTCCCTCCCTTTCCCCCAGCAACTGCAGCTTCTCAAGCACCAAAGCACAAAGCTCACATTTGCAAATTGCTGAGTACATTCTAAGCGTTGCTAATTGTTTTACTTTCACTCCGGTTAGATCATTAGCCGTTGACAACTCTATTTTTAGCACAGCAAACATGTTATAAAACCTTACTGTTTGTTGTCCGTAGACATTTAGAAAGGGGGTGGGGGTTGGGGGTGGGGGTTGGGGGGGGTGGATTGGGTTGAGAATTTAGTGAGGCACATTCACACAAGCTGTGTACTTGACATGGGTTGTTGCAGTTTCTGAAATCTCTGAACCGTACCTGTGAAGATTTTAAAAGCCTCTGGCTGTACTCTTTATCAATCTGCTTCAACCTGCTGCTGGTCTGTAAAAACAAAAGGAGAAATGTAAGATGAGATGAGGTGGGGGGTGGGGGGGGGGGGGGGGGGGGGGAAGAGGAGAAGAAGGGACCGACGCGCATAGACACTTGCTGTTGACCCAGAACCTTGGCACCTAATCAGTATGCCTATCACTTAGGATCTAGGCTCCGTGCCAGCTCCAACGCCCCTTCATGGCAACCAAAAGCACAGGGCTTTGCTTTGATCTGGATCCAAGCAGTCATCACTTGAAAGGAAAAAAATCTACCTCTGCTGCCAATTATTAGAAAACATAAAGGGCTTTCTGGATGAAAAATGACAGCATAAAGTTTATCAGAATGACTTCACCTTAGTAAAAACAGAAACACATGCTCCGATCAAGGCTGTGGAGGTACAATCCGACACGTATGTTTTTGAGTGCCAGATGATGTTTTAGGAGTTGGGAGAGAGAGAGGGAAAGAGAGAGAGGAAAGGGGTGGTGGTGGTGGTGGGGGGGGGGGCGGGGAGGGGGGAAAAAAAACCTAGAGTAAGAAACTGAAGAGCAGCAAACCGCCCAAGGGAAGAGGCAACAGCATTCTCCACCATGGAACTGGGATTGCAGCCTGCACTTGAAACTTCAAAGAGTTTGCACACTTAATGTAAATGTGGCCATTAGCAATAAAGTACTCCACCTTTCTGCAGTGAGACCATTAAATATGATTACTGCTAACATTATCGCAGTTTAAGCAGAGAAGGATCTGACAATTCAATGCATTCAGAGAAAAGTATTTATGCAAAATTAAACCCAATTATGGATTTAATTTTTGATTGAACTGAAAAAGGCAAAAATATTTTCCCAACGCATTTGTCTGATTTAAGCTTACATTATTTTCAGCCTTTTAAGTCCCCCTCATGCCAGGCACCGTCACAAGCACCTGATGAGCGTGTGGGAAGCTGGTGTGGGGGCTATTGTGTGGGGGATGATTGATTCTGCTCTGCACCTCTCGCTCTCTCTCAGTGCACAATAAGGACACCAGGGGCCTGCGAGAAAGACAGTGCTTGTATTGACTGGTGAGCAGTGTGTGTGTGTGTTTGTGTGATGCTGGAAGTAGAAAAAGTCAAGTTTGTTAAGTCTCTCCACACCATACACACTCACCCGACCGAGGTCTGGGAATTCACGGCAGGGGGATTCCACCTCCTGCCTTCCATTTAATAACAATCACAACTTTGATTTACATAGCGCCCTCCGCGCCTCAGAGCGCTTCAGTAACAGTGAACCATGTGGTACAAACCGCACTGCCTGCCGGCTCACCTTGCAGTCACGCTGACTCCTGTCATTTGTTTCCCCTGGTCTATTTTGTTGCTGCAGGAATTGGTTAGTTACTCAAAAGTTGTTTTGGGGGACCTGCTTTACAACAGAGTGCGTTTCCGTGAGCCAAGCATTGGTTTGACACTGTAATCGGAGCATCTCTCTGTTTCAGACGTTTCAGAGCCAGTTTTCGTTCTCTACATGGCATCCCAATGATTAAACACCCTGCCAGGAATATGGAAAGTAACTCTTGACTGTTCCGGTCTCTTGTTTTTTTCAGGGTTTGATTACACAGGAAAGTCTAGCAATTCACTGGTGGTGAATCTTTGCATCACTGACTCACTCACTCCAGGTGGCAGGGATGCTGGAGTACATACAATACAAAGCCTCCGGTATGAATTGACTGCATCAGCTGAGAAGGGAAACCGGTTTGGCAATCAGTGAGTGAAAATCCTGTCCCACCTACTCAAGCGACAAAGGGGCAAGTTGAGGGAATCCACCCATATTCATTCATCAGTTGTTTTCAGTCTTGTTGCCCTTCCGAGGCCTGAAATTGCATCTAGTCGTAGCCTGTAGAAATATTTTGCCTTAAAATTTAAGGTCAGGCAGTGTGGAACATTCTTAAAATTCTGTTTTAACCACTGGTGTGAGCGGTTTCTTCACCTGCCTATGACCCTATTACTTAGCAAAAAAATCCCTCTTGATTTGGAAGATGTTTTTCTGAAGTTCATCAAAACAAATGGCTTCCAAATCTTAAATCTTGAGACAAAATCGTCTTGCAGCTAAGACTGGCTGGGATTTCAGACCCGTGGATTGAAAGTAGCCGTGAGTTTAAGGCTAAGCATAGGTACCGTTGACCCGGCCAAGAGCTACTTCCCATGTACCAAACATCAGAAGCTCCAACCTGCTCCATTCACTGTGTGATCATGGATAAGTTTCGCTTCAGATTTCGCTTCAGAATGGAGACCAGAGAAAGGAAAGTGGCTGTTTGAGGAGACTGCCACTCAAGATCGCTCAGTACATTCACACACTGGAAGGTGCAGCGATCACAATGATTTGATCGTTTCTATTTCTGTGCTGACTCTGTGCCTCCAGCGTACAAGCATCAAAGTGCAGAGTATTTCTGTGCAAACACGAGGATTTGCTTTTGTAATAATAATAGAACAAATCATTGAACACAAGTCAAGGGATGTTAGATGTGGTGTAGGGAGATGACAGTGAGCTGGTCACACTGAATTTTTTTTTGTCCGTGATACCATAAGGTGTCAATGCACTCTCTCTCTCTCTCTCTCTTTCACCTGTTGAGTCAGAAAGCTTTGGATTCAAGATGCATGTCAGCAATCGAATCCACAGTCCAGTGCAGTGTTATATTGTGAAGGTGTCATTTTTTTTTGGCAATTCTGCCTGCTCATAACACCAATCAAAACTACTGAGCCACAAGTCTTCAGATGAAGTAGCCATTCCCTTCATAGAACCTGCAGGACCAAAATGGCTGCCACATTTGCCTACAGTCAACACACGTCACAGAAATTATGTACGAAGCTCTTTGAGATTGTTTCAATGTTAAAGGTGCTATCTCAAATGTAAGGATTATTATAGTATTGTTAGAAAACTGGTTAGAAAGAATTGCTCCTGGATTTTGGGTTCACTTAGTAAAAACATTGGGAGAAGTCAGACACTTATACATTTCCTGAACTATTTTCATAAGACCGATATTGCTTCCTCCGGGCTCTGTTTTGATGTGAATTGACCTGTCAGGGTCATACATTCTGCGTGTCAAGCTCTCTTGCCAGAAAGTATTAAAAAAGAATCACCAAAGGAAGCGAGGGAGCAGGAATTCTCCAAATCTCTCCATCTGCAGATACTTAGCAAAGGCAGGACGGCATCCTCAATACAAGTGCTTGTACAGCAAAATATTTATAATGTGAAAGCATTTCACACCTCATGAATGGTAGCCAAATGCAGAAACGTTTCATCATTTACATCATGCATAGAAAGTATGCTAAATCCACTCTAAATCACTCAATTTGCGGTCATGCCACAGTGCAGTAAAACGCTTATTTTGGTGCCACTGAGTAAACACGGAACATGCTGACAAGCTGCCAGCGCAAAATCAAGCTTTTAAAAAAAAACTAAAATGATATTTCAGTATATTCCACCCAAACACAATTTCCCCCAAAGGCTGTAATCTAATCTTGGGATTCGGGTGATGGATATAGAAAAGGATTCAAACGGAGTCACCTGAGCCTGTGATTAGATAGTGATCTTGTAATTCAGACCCAGAGATTATTGGTTAGTTTAGTTACACTTTATCTAGTGTGTGTCGCCTGAATCGCTGAGCTGTAATAAAGATTGCCCTTGTTTACCTTGGGGGGCAGGCATCAACGGAAAAAGGTGTGGTCAGACTACTGCAGGCACTGGGGGGGCCTGTGATCCCAGCAAGGCTACACACACGTATGACCAGCGGATTCAAAGTGAACTCATTTCCCAGTCACCGGGCTGATGGTGCAGATCACGCAGTGCGGGTTTATAATGGGAACCTTCCAGTATCATTGTGACATTTCAAGCAATAAAGTAATGAAAAGATCAATCACACGAGTGATGGGCATTTTATCGCACCCATTATAAATGATCCAGCGAAACGCTTTGAGATATTCTCCTGATTGTGAAAGGCGCTATATCAAATACAAGGATTATTATTAATAATAAAGAACAAGAGATTACTCCTTCTTTCCACATGCATATCAAAGGTATTTGGGGCGAAAGCATTGTCTGAGGAAAACTGCCCAAAACTGACTACTGTTGACTTCACTTTATTATTATAAATGGAATGGAACAACAAGTTTCCTTAAGAGTTTAAGGCTGAATATTCCTTCATCTATAGGATTCTGGGACAAACCTGTCATTTTTCAGGTCAAACCTCTCTCAGTCAGAATTGCCCCTCCGCTAATAATTATTTTGCTGGTTAATACACCCATTGTGTTTGAGGCGTCTCGTTAGAAAAAAACACGACACGATTACAACCTATTTATTGGTTCAAGGATTCAAGGACTACTGTCTGAAAGGTTCTATAAAAGATCACGATTGTGTTTAAAATTTCCTGAACTTCCTTAAGTTTAAATGCAATGACATTTATGACTGAGCGGGGCAGAGTCACTGATACAGTAAGTAGCAGATTTACAACCCCGTGCAGACCTTATCTCAGGTGGGGGGGGGGGGGAGGGAGCACACAGTTTATTATCTTTTATACAGTGTGATTGCAATCTTATATTTAGTGTTTGCAGAAAGACAAAAGATCTAGGTGAGAGGCTAGCATCGTCTTTGATGTTAGCTGCTGAGAGTTTGTTGGGGTTCCATCTGTCACTGGGCCAATCTAATGCTTCATTTGCAATCTCCTTTGAAGGAAATGGACAATAAGGGAGCTTCAGCGGCACAACTATGGCAAGGGTGTCTCAACGTTTTCTCCCTGAAACTGGAACTCTCTCTCTCTCTCTCTCTCCCCAGAACTGGAACCCTTTTGTTCTCCAAAAAGGCTGTGGATGCTGGGTCAATTGGAGGGTTATCACAAATGAGGTTGATAGATATCTGATGGTAAGGGAATCAAGTGATATGGAGAAAAGGTGGGGGAATGCTTGAGATACGGATCAGGGGGACTGAATGGCTGACTCCTATTCCCATATTCCTAATAATCCTTGTATTCAATACATAGCCAGTAGCACGGAAACATCTCACAGCATTTAACAGGGAATTGTTGCAGTAACTAGATGGAAGGTAAAGGCCAATTTTCACACAGCAAGGTCCACAAACAGCTATGAAGTGAATGATGAATTTATCACAAGATCCCTCACCTAAAAACAGCATAAACTGAATTTCACAGATATAGACAGTACATTTAACCTTAATATCGGAGCCAGTCTAAGATTTTTTTAACACAATTTTATAGGTTAATCTAAGACTAAACAGAATTTAAGACCTTAGAACTGTGCTAAAATAACTCGCCTCTACAGTTCTGGGCTTTGTATATCACCACCACAAGGACATCAAGTGCTGTCAAACCAGAATTGCTATCTCAGCGATTGGGATGGCACTATGGTAACAGAGATGTTGTCTAAGGCAAAGACTACTTTTCCCTCTGGTCCTTCATGTTCACGTGCAAACAAGACACAGAAGTAGCCAGCTGAGCGAGCCTTGTAAACAGGGCACTCTGACCTTCTGAGATTTGTTGCTGTACTGGGGAGCAAAGCCTACAACAGGTAAGAGGTGTCAAATACTGCAGCCTTTCATCCTCCTGTCTGATTGTCAAGTTGACTTTGATACTGAAATAACCTTGAGGAAGCAAACCCTGAACACGTTTAAATGCACCAGAGCAGGACTTCAAAAGCGCACAGGCTCAGGTGTGTGGAGGGTAATTTCATGACAGACACGAGGAAGTATTTCCTATGGAAAAGGGGGATATATATCAGGGTGCTGAATTCATTGGAAGAAACATCTCAGTGCTGTAATGGGAAGGTGCTGGGATGGGGTTTCTGGAAGGAAACAAAGAATCTTCAAAGGCATCTATCTTCCTGGCAGGGCCTGGTTGCCAGTCACAGATAGTGACTGACAGTGGCTGGTACTCACTGTTGCCCTGGCCAGGGAACACCTTGTTTTTATGAGGAGATGCGCAAGGTTAAAAAAAAGACAAAATATGAGCCGGTACTGTTCGAATGGAGCCCAAACACCAATTCAATCGTAGAGAAAGAAGCACAGGCCCTTTTACACAAGCTTCATTATCCCGCACTGTTGGTTATCTTTCATAAAGCCGCAATACTCTAAACATTTTGTGATTTGGGTTTTAAATCTAGTTGTAAATTGGTTTATAATAACAGTATTAACAAAATGCCAAGTAAGACTGGTGCAAGAACCCACTAATCTGCATCTTGTAGTTTCAGACGTCTTAGGCACCAATCCAATTTTACTGTTGTATTTAAAATCTGGGCCTGGGGCTGGGATACGGTGCGGGGGGGGGGGGGGGTGCGGGAGTGGGAGGGAGAGAGAGAGAAAAGATTGTTCAAAACCAAGTAGAAAGTTTTGTCCGTACAAAAGGGAATAAATTCAGCCCAATTCATGCATGTCGATAAAGAGACCTTTGCTGGTGTATAACTGACTGAGTAAATATGTAGATATTAAAAAAAGATAGACTGCTGCATTCCATTGGCAATGTACCCAGTTTTTTTTAATAAAAAAAAATGATCTCCTGAAGGCTTTTTGAATTTTCAGATTCAGAAAAGCATTTCATCCGTGTAGGGTTTGTGAAAGCAAAAAAAGATCAAAGCAAAGAGGGCGGGGGAGAGGGGGAGGGGAGGAAAAGGTGCAGTCTGCACTGCATTTAAGGTGCCTGACTTCAACACTTAGCAGTAATCCTTAAATTGTAAATTCCATGGCTGAAAGAACAAAGTGACAGTGTTCTGCATACTGCAGCTCTCTGCAAAGCAACATTCTTTGTGACAGATAATCCAAAATCATGTGATTTGTATAATGTTTATCAATAGTTTGCAAATTGGCTCGGGGCTGTCAGTACATCTATAGCAGCCCGAGAATACTGTTTACACAGTTTGGATGTAGCCTGTAGCTTTGCCAGAGCTTGCCTTAAATGATTGTTACAAAATAAAACAAGGGAGATTGGGAAATATTAGGAGCAATCGCATATCGGCCGGTTTATTGGTTCTGCTTTTACGGGTCTGTGAGCAAAGATGAGACATTTACAGTTAAAACAGCTGCTCCTCGGATGAAATGAGAAGCACAAAAATGCTTCAAAGAAGCAGCACTGAAAGATGTAAGGATCCATTGATGTAACATCAGACTGCCAGATAGGGCCATGCTATGCTATGCTGCTAGCTGCAGGAAATATGAATAAATATGAAAGAAATTATTAAATATAGAGGATGCTGGCATCCGCTTTGTGGGATGCTGGCAGGACACTGACAGGCTTCCACATTCACCACAAGATCGCAACAACAACGAATTACATTTATACAATGTCCTTCACGTAGGATAATGTCTAAGATCGCGTCACAACATCAACAATAACAGCAAAATTACATTTATCGAGCGCCTTTCGCGTCGGGAGGACATCCCAAGGCCCAGTCACAGCGATACTGTCACACAAGGGAGCAATGGAGACAGGGGAAAGGGTTGATACTGGGGGTGGGGGAGGAGGGGCAGGCACAAAGTGCTTCCCCGCAAGGGAAATGTCGACTATATAGGCCAAATGAAGCCACTCGCTTTCACCTCCTAGTGGCAAGTGATTGAGTGGTGCTGGTAGGCGCTGGGAGATGTGGGTGGTGGGCCAAGCACCACGAGGTATGAGATTTTCACGAAAAAACCTCAGGCAAACTCAGAGGATACGCCACCCACTGAACGGTCAAATAAGCAGGATAAAGTAAGAGATACAGTCCCATGAAAATCCATTCAGAATGCCGTGTAGCTGAGGAAGCTGTTCAATAAAGACTCATGCCCATAACAGGAAGCTAAATGGAGGAAGTTCGGGCTGTTCTATTCCAAACACTGTTCTGGCCTAAACCGCAATGGTAGTATTCATCTCAATATCCTAGGCCATTTCCTCAACAGCAGTCTGGTTTTCTGCCTTGTGCCATGTAAGTGACAAATAAGTTGGATTGCAACATGATTTACATTTGTAGAGCATCCTTCATGAGCTGAGGGAGCAGGCAGGTTGATAATAATAATAATAATAATAATAATCCCTGCATTTGATCTAGCGCTTTTTACATCTTCTAGACGTCTCAAAGCGCTTCACCGAACATACTGTAAAGTGAATTGACTGTATATTTGTGGGCAAAATGCGGCAGACAATTGTGCACAGCAGCGTCCCATAAACTGTCGTGGATTGAAATGACCAATTTTTATTATTATTATTTTTGGGGTGAAGGGATTATTATTGAGCGTGTAGAGTAAGGAAACTTCCCTAAGGTTAGGGGGTTAGGAGGTTGCAGAGGTGGGGAGCCATTGAGCGCTTTGTAAGTGAAGACCAGCATTTTGAACTCTGGTTCCCGCACCTTGGAATGTCCTCCCGACATGAAAGGCGCTATACAAATGTAATGTTGTTGTTATTTTGTGGTTGTGTGATGGGAAGCCAGTGGAGTCGGGTGAGGGTGGGGGTGACAGGGTCACTGAGCCGCGTGCTCGGGCTGCAGAGTTCTCGATGATCTGCAGCCTATGCAGGGAGGAATTAGGGAGACCAACCAGCAGACAGCTTGCGTAACCGAGTCTGGATGTTATATGTATGAGGGTTTCGGCGGCCTGCGGTGTGAGACGGTGGCGAAGCCAAGCGATGTTGTGGAGGTGAGAAAAGGCGGTGCGGGTGATGGCACTGATGTGGGGTATGAAGGACAGTTGCAGGTCGAATTGGGCACCAAGGTTCTGCATGGCCTCCTTGAGATACAAAATGCATCCATGGAGGCAGATGTTGTCAGCACCTGAGGGTATATGGAGGCACTGATGGCAGTCAAACATGCTTGTTAAAATACATGGTTCCGCATCTAATGGCTGTATCACACAAACTATCACACTTATCGCTCCTCCCAACCCCCACCCCACACACATATACACACACACACACACACAAACAGATCAAGAGTTCTTACAATATAGTCAGCTGCAAAATTGTTGTTAGATAAACCCAAAGTGTTGACATCACAAAGAACATGAATTCCATTCCCCACGCATGTGGATGGTCAGCCATTACCAGAAACCCAACCGTTTAGAAAGGCGCATGAACCCAAAATATTATACAATTGCATTGAAATAAATCGTACCCACACCATTTTTTTTGATATAAACAGACCACAATGTGTGATGCCAAGACTGCAAGAGTAAACTGTGGTCAGGGTACAGACTGCATTCATTAAACAGTTGAGGATCCCTCTCATGGATTATTTCATCCCAAGCCTTCAAGCATGCAGCACACTCTCTCAGTCATCTGTTTTTCTGTGTAATATACATTACACAGTTAACCTTGAATGATTTGCAAAGGCAACAACTTTGGCTTGTGGTTGTAACTATTAATGTCACATATTAACAAAGTCATTTGAACCAACATACAAGGAATACTGCAACTTCAAAGTGCCAGATGATGAATCAGAGACAGCCAGTTGACGAAAACACAAATGTAGAAAACAAACATAGTGTACAAAATGAGCTTGTTAAAGGATCAGTTAAGACATAATTGGTGTTTTTGGCAGAACAGTTAATTTGTACTGTGTACAAATCAGGTCACTGTATTACAGTAGGGATATCCTGACATTGGATGGGAACCAGATAAGGTCACCGATTGATAACTGAAATCAGGCATCTGAATTCTGACATGCCGTCCGGCATAGAGGGCACTATATAAATCCAAGTTGTTGTTGTTGGCAGACTGTGAAAACTGGAAATAATGAAGTCCCCAAGATCCTAGATAAATCACCCCTAAAAACCATCAACAAATCTAGACTGGGGATACTCAGTTGAGCTTAGAAGACAGAAGGTGGTCAGAAAACTTAAGATTTCATGAATTTCCCCAGAGAGCAATGAATATGTGCAATAGACTAGCCAGGTTATGTCAGCAAAATCAACAGGGGAATTAGCTAGCTAGTTGAGAAGGAAATAGATTGAGAGGTACAAATGTAGTTTTTTTTCTTTGGAACATTCAGATGAATACCAATTAACTTGTCCAGTCCTCTACATTGTTATGTTCCTATTAAAATTGTCCAACAAGCTTTGGCTGATCACAAACGTGGGAGTAAGGTGCAGAAATGAACCCCGTCACCTCACTGAAACTTTGCGACACATTTTCTGGACTTCAAAATCCAAGACCTCGTCCCAGATCATATGAAGAACCCTGAGGCCTTTTAACAGTTTTTCTGCAACTTTTCATTACAGCCTCAAAACAAACAGTTTAATAGTTCAGGTCCCTAGCCAGTGCATTTTGGATGTACTGCTATTGAAGGTTCAGGATTGAATCAAAGTTTGTGCAGTTAAAATGCAGAGTTCTGCGATCACAGCAACCTTGTAAAAAGAAGGGAAGTAGTTGGTGACATATTCAATACAAAAAGTAGGTTATCTAAATTTCCTCGTACTCCTTCTCAAAGTTCCTGGTCTCCCAAAGAGTTAGCTAACTCAACGCAACTTCTCATAGAGTCTGTGTGTGTATGTGTGTGTGAAGGTGGGGGGGGGGTGGGGGAGATTAAAACGATCAACAGTATTTAAGAAAGGATCAGCAGCTTCCATTTCCTGGAGCTCAGAGTGTGCTGGAACCCATTACACCTTTGTGATACAGATTTGTAAAATGTTCAGGAGACTGACAGACTTTCCTCCCCTCGGGGTGTGGGTAAGGTGGTTGAGTTAAAACGTTGTCCACCAATCTCTGTACTTTCATGGTTATAGAGCAATGGAGTCGTTTGAAAAATCGTTAAAAAATGGAACGAGGAGATAAAGGTGTTTACACAGGGCTCCAGCAGCTTGGCTGGTGGCAAAATTGCCTGTGATTTCAACAAGCGTTTTCTGCAGGGAATCTTTTTCTTCACTCCAGTTCTCAGACCCCAGTTCTCAGGCCCCAGTTCTCAGGCCCCAGTTCTCATCAAAGCCAAAGATTCACACCTCTGCATGTGTACATGTTAATCTCTGGAGAGTGTGCGGGCGCGTGTGTATGTGTGTGCATATAATAATAATGTCAATAATATCAAATGGTCTAGCTTATCAGTCGTACTTTGAGGGGTAGACACGTCACTGGGGTAAAGGGAAAGACAACAACAACAACAACCTGCCCGTATATAGCGCCCTCCACACTGGGTAGCGTCTCAGAGACATGATACAGGGGTCAGCATTCCTCTCATTCAGCAGTGGGTGCAGCTCACTTTCACTGCTTTGCGACTAAGGCCTGTGGGGTTTTGCAACAGATATAAATTCCTTGGTCCCACTGAGGTGACACAAGAGCAACAACCAGTGAAACACCATATAATTACACTAGTGTAATTCTATAAACAGGTCTCAGATTGATGCTGTGATGGAAGACATAACAGCCGCAACACAGTTGGTTTGTCTTTGATCCTCGCGGCAAGTCCGATATCTGACAGAACATCAGTCTCACCCTGTCTTTTAAGGGTTTGGTTGAAGTAAACTAATAAGTAAATTGTGACGTTTTGTCACCTTCTCCACTGTGCAGCGATGGAATAGTACTGAGAGAACCGTGAGACGCAAGGGGTGGCTGTTTGCATATTTCCACGTTATGACAACCCTGAAATTTGGGTATTTGTGCAACTGGAACTTAAATGCTGCTTGCTCAGATCAGCACATATTAAGTACTGGTTCCCAGGCTCGTCAAACCAATTCTTATTTGTGCAGCATGGGAAAGAATGCTAGTACTTACACACACTCTGTGTTTGTGGCGATGTTACTTTTTTAAGAGGCAACATTAATTCTTTTCCACTTTGATCAAATTTAGGTTTTAGCAATCAAACCGGAAAGGGTAAATTCAATTAAAGTAAAACGGAAGCAGTGCAGTGCTGTAAAACCTTACATTTGACCCAGCGCCTTTCAGGTCGGCCTGATGTCCCAAAGTTTCTCTCGGGATATACAGTACTATAAAGTGACTATGTACCTTAATTTATGGGTGAACATGGCAGCCAATTTGCACACAGCAATGTCCCACAGACAATTTCCTTTGGGAGATTGTTGGCCAGAAACCTGGTGAAACTCCCTTCTCCTTTTTGAGCCATGTCATGGGATTTTTAACATCCAGCTGAACAGGTAGATGGGGTCTTGGCTTAATGTTTCATCCCCAATGCAGCACACCCCAGCATTATCAACACAATCTATATGAGAACACTGTGGAGCTCCTGAAACTCAGTGGTTAGAGCACTCGCCTTACAAGTGTGAAACCTGTGTTCGAATCCAGGCAGATCAGGGCCAAACCTTGGGCAGATTTCCTTACTCCACATGCCTAATAATAATCATTCCAAAAAAACCAACACAACAATAAATATTGATCATTTTCAATCCACGACTGTTTGTGGGACGCTGCTGTGCGCAATTGGCTGCCTCGTTTCGCCCACAAATATACAGTCAATTGACTTTACAGTATACCCTGTGAAGCTCTTTGAGACATCGATAAGATGTGAAAAGCGCTGTATCAAATGCAAGGATTATTATTATGACATTATAACACAACAAGGGGTTTCAACCTTCTGTCTCAGAGGCAAGAGGGCTGTCAACTGAGCCAGGCTGCGACGTTCTGCTAAACTCTGCACAGCATGGTTTGGGGAACACTGTGTTGTAATTCTCCACTGGTGAGTGGATTTCAACTTATTTTGAAACTTGCAAATCTATCCCTGAACTTTCGGCGCCTTGCTCGGCTTGTTCTGTTTGAATGCCTGGCTTGCAGAGAATTCATCCACATTGCACTGGGCGAGATAAGAGTACAATTACTTTTGCGTGGTTCAGATGAAACACGACGCAGGAGGGGCTGTCTGCAAAAGACACAATCAGCCAGGAAAACGAGACATCTAAAACGGTTCTGGTTTCTGCAGGGCAAGGGTGGGCAAAGCTGGTTACTTTGCAGACTCCCCAAGCAAAGTAAACCTGTTCAGGCAACTCAAGAGATGTACCGTACATTGGCAAAGGAACGAGGAACCTTTCCCCCACTTCAGTCACGTTAACGTATTTCCTTCACTCTGCTCCAGTGTCAGCAGGTTTTGCGCTTTGTATCAACAAATCGCGCACTGCATCCAGGGGTAGCCAACACTCGCGTTCCAGTTTATTGCCTTTTCTGTCACATTTCATTAGCGAAGGAGGATGCATCATGCAAATTTGGGTGTAGCTGTTAGACAATGTGCACACATGTGGCCTGCAGTGAGAAAGCGCTACTCAACTCAAAAGACACATACCAAAATAATCGACAACAGATGTCTTTGAAAGAATGCATCCATGTGATATACTTGCTGTAACCAGTTGTGCTGCTGAAATGGTTCCACCTTTCCACAATGAAAGCAACGTAAAGCTTTGCGGATTGACAGTGCAACAGCTACGATGCTCCCCGTCGTGGCACATAACCAAGGTTCCACTGCACATTCCCCTGTGAACATCTCTAAGTAGTTAAACTTCATCTGAGAGCAACATTTTCATTGTCTATTGACAGTTGACTTCAGGCCACTGGCTCCTGGTTGCGTTACTTTGCCAGATCAATCTCTCAGCTACAACACAAATAAATTCTTGACACGTCCCATGACATCAAGCTCGCAAGAAACTCAAGTAACACCAGTAAGACCTGAAGCTTTGATGATATAAATAGCTGCAGTTTGTAGTGAAACTCACTCTAGTAACCAGGTCGGGGTGTCCTTCACTGGCACTGCTCGGGAACATCAGAGTTTAACAAAGGATGGCAGCATCGCCAGGTCACATTGCTAAGACAATGATGTCAGAGCCCTGCCTCGCTTTGAGGATGCTTTGACTGAGTACAGAACATCTCATAGTTTAAAGACCACATTTTCTTGAAATGAATCTTACTTGAGTGAGTTTCTTGAATGAAAGACGTGGCTGAGCATCTGTCCGAATCGTGAGTAGACAGGCAGACAACAAACAGAAGCAACAGACAGAAGTGATGATCACTTAAACCCTGATCGCATAGGTTTAAATTCCTACAACACTATTTGAAAAGAGAAGGGAGTTTCTCCCTTAGGATTATCTAATCTTTCAGATAATTTGGCCAGTTGTTTACGGAGCCTTGCCGTGTGAAAACTGGCTATATCACACAACTACACTCACTACGCTCGATAGCACATGACTCTGGAAGAACATTGCGACGTATTGAATGCATTGATATTGGTGTTATATCAAATGCAAAGCTTGTTTATAAGATTATTATAACAACAACAAAATTACATTTGTAGAACGCCTTTCACGTCGGGAGGACGTCCTGAGGCGCTGATTGTTATTATTATTACTATTACAGAAGCACTAAAGGGTTCCTGGAGAGAATCCTACCTTCTCTGCCGCCTGCTCCAGTTCGGAAGTGCTCGCCCTCTGCATCTCCAACTTCATCCTCTCCATCTCGGCTTTCAGTTTGCTGATGTTTGCCTCATGCTCACGCAGCGCCTTCTGCTTCTCTTCCTCGCGCAGCAATCCCAGCTCCACCAGCTGCTGCTTACGCTGGGAGTTCACCAGGATCAGCTCCTCACGCAACTGGTGCACCTGAGCCTCCAACTCCGAGATGGTCTGCAGAGAGGAGCAGCGATGACAGAATTAACACAAGTGTGAACTTGGCTTCAATGTCTGTGCATGTAAGTCTCTGCAAGGACTCTCGTTACAGTGACTCCCCTCTCTCCACAGCAAATAAATACACACGACAGTCAGACACCTCCTAGTTACCTTGGTAATAAGGGACAGATTGAATCCCCTTGTTCTGGATTGTTTAACCATTTTGAATATTTTATTGAGCCCCCCCACACCTAAAGTTAATATGAATTTACCCGGGCTCTGTAGCCAGGCAAGTCACCAGTGACCAACACCATCAGTTGTCTATTTTAATAATAAGCAACAATTTGCATTGATATCGCGGCCTCTGCGTGGGGCAGCGTCTCGGAGCGCTGAAGGATTGAATCAATTTTTGATACAAAACATTGAAGCAGTTGCTGACTTTACTAGGCCTAGAAAATGTGACATTTGTGGGTGAACGCACGGAGTAATCTGCTGCCAATAACCTCAGAAGCCAGCAATTTTGAGAGTGTTAGGCTTCCCGTGTTTTGATGTTTGTAGGGGATTTTCTGCGCTCGCTTTTAGCCAGGTTGTGCTGCAGCTAAATCCTGGCGTCCTGTCACTGTTGCCTGCACCTTGATTGAAACGGGAGTAAAATCAGGCCCCCAACACAATGATCAACCCCACTTGTGACATTGCAGAGATGACCCTGAGTTTAAGAAAGCGTAATTTTTTTAAAAAAGCAACGAGCAAACAAAAAAACAGCAAAGAAAGCATTGGAACAGGTGTGAGGAGACTGCCCGTTTTGCCACAAGGTTATTGGTGCAATCGAAAGAGATTTGAAATGTAACATTTAGAAATTCAGGTGCCATTTCAGGAAACATTTTTTCTTTATTTGATGGGAATCTGGTGGTGTTTTCCCCAGGGTAGTTAATATTCTGGATCCAATTTACCGTCAACTTTATCAACGCTAAGTAACAGTTGCACAGCTAAGGTATTTTGGCCCATTTGTTGCAAAATGAGTCAATGTTCCTTGCATTACCGTGGGTGGTGAAGAGGCCAGAGGATAGTCAAGACAGTCAAGATAGTCAAGATAGTCAAGAAGAGGCAAGACAGTCATACACACTTCCAACACCAGTGATTTCTCGATTGGATATTGCAGACACATTCAGTCTGGAACCAGTAGTCTTTCATAGCAGATTGGCATCTGATCATGAGAGGTTGAGGATTAGTCCTTCTAAAATGTTCCAGTTTATTTGATGTCAGATACAACACTGTACAGGGAAGGCCAGCTTTCCAGGTTCTTGGAGAGAAATGCTTCCACCAAGAGTAAGTTACACTCTTAAATTTTACAATGTATTCTGTGAAAGCTCTTTGAGACGTCTCAACGACAAAATAGGGTGTTACACCAAATGCAAGGATTATTATTATTGTTGTTGTTGTTGTTAAAGAAGTAGGAAGACTGTTTGTGGAGACCCAGACTAGTTGATTAATATCCAGTGGCAGCTGAGATCCAGGCCCAACAAGCTATCTCAATGTTGTGCTCAGAAGCAGTCATGTTTTGTCTTAGAAGAGAGGTCTCATGCTGATAGGCTAATATCGCATGATAAATGCCAGTCCATAGCTGGAGCTTATTGCCCCACTGCAACCATTTTGCATAGTGAATTATACAATACAATATATACAATATGGCCCAGTTTGAATACACTACACAAAACTTCTTTAAGATGTGCTACAATGTTGAGCTGACACTATAAGAAAGGGGAAAAACTCCACGATACGCAGAAAAGAAAAGCTATTAATAACGTAAAGAGAACTCTTATCCTATTGCACCAGGAGGTGAGGTACACTATGTAAGCAGTCAGCAAAACAATTACAAAGAATTCTCAGAGCTAAGCTCCCAACCAGCTGGCGTGAGGTGGAAGAAAACAAACCGACAACACATTCACATCAGAATTTATAAGCATCTCACGAGGCAACATTTTAAAACACAACTCTTCCAATCATTTAGATGAGCACAGTTCAAAATCTCCAAGAGTGTTTATACGAGGCAGAGATGACCCAAAACAGAAGAGAATTTAATCATTATCCCTTGTTGACTGGCCATCTAATGACCACTAAAAGTCAGATCATTCTACCACATATTCAATTCGAGGCTGGTCTGGCAGTGTTCCGAATTCACTAATAGGTACTATGGCTCTGCACGGTATTTGTGTGCAGTAAAGATCCCAGATCAGTATTCCCTCAGGAGAAGGAATAAATTGAACAGAGATATCGTCGGCACATTTTTTTTTAAAGTGATACATGAAAGACACATAGACTTTATAGGCTGTTGTTCACTTCTATTAAATATTTTACAGGGGGCTTTAAATTTTTTCTTATTGCATCGGGTTCATCTGCAGGACAACAAAATTATTATCATAACTTCAGAAACGCTCAGCTATCATTAATTTATTTGGCAAAATTTAAAGAAGATGGTAAAGAACCGCGCCTGGCTTAATATCCAAGTGAACCAGTTGTCCTATACCTGCACGTCCTACAGTGACATGTATATTGAATACAAATTAGAAGCTGAACCTTATATCTGTGTTGCAGTTCTCATTTTCAATTTGAATACTGTACTGCAATCTTAAGTCTCAGGTGGATAAAAGGAACGCATCTTTCTGAATATCAGCTAATGCCACATTTGCAAGTCTTGAGGAGATCAGTGTGCATAAGATCATTTCTAGCAAGCTATATGTGAATTGCTTTGTACTGTTCCACTGATGGAAACTATTCCTGGTTTGGGATTAAACCCTTTTCATCATAAAGCCCCATCTGGTCCTGGGTCCACGTCAGTCAAACCTTTCCCTTTAAACTTGCTGCTTTGATTCCAGATCAATTTATTCAACCGCATTTGTGTGACTCAATGAAAGGACAGCATCATTTAAACCAAAAGTATTTCCTTCATGTAATGACCATAATTAAAAACAATGGTTATGAAGGAATAAAAACAGGATAATATTTTTGATAGTGCTTCAAAGGCTGACAGCTGTCAGTGGCCTTGAAGATGCTAATCAGAAATGGAACAAGAAGTTCCCATTAAGGGCTGTGTCTGGGAAACAAGTCAGCTTATAATGAAATAAACCATCTCAGACACATCCTTGTGTTTGCAATCTGTCAGGATATGTATTTTCCTGTTTATTGTGTGCCATATTAACTGTTCAGCAGACAACACATTTTGCAAGGAGACTAGAAAGGAATGCTTTGATATTGTCACATTCTTTGACTATCACGTTACATGTTTTTCTATAATTATCACACATTGGTACAGGAAAGCAACACACAGGAAACCTAGATCTTTTGACACACAGCATTGCACACGCGGTTAAGGAAGAGTAGAGGTTAGGAGTATTTCGGGGAAGGATTTGTTGGTTTACAACATTTAAATCGGATGACTTGAAAAGAATGAATGAATTCCAATCATCAAGAGAAGCGATGCCTCCCAAACCAGAGATGTTTGGAACAATAATTATGTAGATTTTGGACAATTCTCATTTCTCCTGACGTGGGACAGGAGTGGGCTGTTTTCTCATGTCTTCTCAAAAGGACCTTCCTCACGGGCAAGCTTATAGAGTGAGTGACACCATATTATTTATTCCATCGTAGGTGGCAAAGGCAGCCAAGCCTGACCCTGCGTGAATAAGAATAAGAATCCTCGCTTTTGATATAGCGCATTATCACGTCATAGAGACGTCTCAAAGCACTTCACAGAACTTCACAGAACATGACGTAAAGTGAATTGACTGTGTGTTTTGTGGGCAAAACATGGCACCCAATTGACACCTGAAGTGTCCTTCATTTTAATCACAAGAAGGAGATTGACTAGTCTGTCCCCCCACTGTAGCCCGAGTTAACTTCAGCCAATGTTAGTATTGTACCTTAACTGCTGTCCCATCTGAGATCAGTTGTCAGAACTGAAATGTGAGTCCCTTTGGGGTGTATCTCTTAGCTCTACACCATGAGGTACCTTTTCCCACTACAACAACAACAAAGACAGGCTGATGCTTTAGAGAAATTGTATGTGAAGGAAAGGGTAGGTGCCAACAGCAAAGCCTTGGGAATGATTGGGAAAACGGTGGAATGGAGGTAGCATCACCTTTCCCAAGGCCTCACTTCTGTATCCTTTTGTTCAAATATACAGAAGGGAGTTTCTATTGGAGACTTGGTCAAAAACCTTCAAGTTCAGAAGAGGGAATTATGTTACAGCACGTGGTAAATATGTGAAACAGCCTAACCAGGGACGGGATAGAAATCAAGTCAGCAAATTCAGGAGAGAATTAGATAGCTACTTGGTGAAGAATTCAATTGATAGGAGAGAAAAGCAACAACAACTAAATTACACTTGTACAGCGCCTTTCACGTCAGAAGAACGTCCCAAGAATAAGTTTTTCACACTGGGACTGACCAGATGGGACTACTGTACAATGGTCACTTCTACACTGTCTACAATATAAAGATACCAGGATATCTCAATCAAGAACAGGGGAACACATAATGGGGTCCACACAATGCAGGATGGAGCAATGCAACACAATCTCCATACATTGGGTTTCACATCTTATAGCAATATTCGCCAGAAGGAGGCCAGGTGTTTTTCAACCACATGGCGAGAGAAATCAGAGGAAAGAGAGCATCTGTGCACCATACCCTGGCAAATAGTCACCGCCTCCAGGACAAGGTGAACATTGGAGGGAAAGGAATAATAATGATTTCTTAGTGAGTTTATCTGGAGCAGGGAGGCAGTGGGTAAGTCCTGCGACCGAGACTAACGTGATAATAGAGTCCTAATCTCTGCAGCTGAGGGCTTCATTCCCATATGCATAAAAAAACGCAATTGCACGGCTTACTGCATGCACTGGTGTTGTAAAGGTAAGTTTCTTACAGAAACAATGCTTTCAAAAAGATCGAAACGGTGAGTTAAATGCAGAATTAAGCATTTTAGTTAGCAGATGAAAGAGACTGAAGACTATTTACAAACATTGGTTGCTATAGTAAATTTCCACAACCACAAGTGATCAAGGTTTGTTTCCTAGTTAAAATTATTTCACTCCATGGAAAATGTTTTATTTGAATACACGGTTTGCCCTGAAAACCATTTGTCCTCTGTCAGCACCTTATCATCATCTGGTCATCTGCTAACCTCCACTGGCGGAGGTGGTGAAGGAAAGAGCTTGATTGTGATTATTGATCATTCACTGAAACTTTTCACAGTAAAGTTAATCAGGTTTTCGCTCAACTGCTTTCAGCAATTGAGATTACTTCCTAGCTTTTCCTTCCAGTTCACCCTCTTTACACGAAGGATCAGTCTTGTTGCTCGCAGTGTGGTCTTCCTAGTGCTTTGTGGAACAAGAGACCTGTGCTCTGTATAGCCTTAACCTATGAGGAGAAGCTTGCAGTAGCTGAACTTGCTTCATTGGAAGAAAGATCGAAACAGAGCGTTTAAGGTTTATAAAGGGCTGATCGGCACAGTAAGTAGGATAGTTGCAAACATACATTATTGTATTTGTGAGTACAACGCAGGTCCAATGAGATACCTCGAAGAGTTCAAAAAACAACTGGTTCAGCTCATATTGTGAGCTAGCTGGCCATCGCCAGAAGGAACCAAACCTCAGGGAAGGTTTACTGTTTCTTCAATGACCAATGAATCCTCTTCAGAAACCATCGCAGATGGGAAATTATCGGAGGTTCTGATGCAACTCCTTCCTGTGTTAACTATTTGTAGATGAGTACCTAAAGCCTAGACACCCTAGATATAAACAGAATCAAAGGGCGATAAACATTTCAAATCTAGAAAGAGTCAATTTAATAAATAGTAATAATAATCCTTGCATTTGATATAGTGCTTTATCACATCTTCGAGATGTCTCAAGGCACTTCACAGAACATACTGTAAAGTGAATTGAATGTGTTTTTTTGAGTGAAACGTGGCAATAGTTTTGGATTGAGTGGATCATTATTTTTTATTACTAAGTATTATTATTTATAATTACTATTACCCTCACCAATTGACTAACAACTAAGTTCCTACTATTGCTAGGTAAACAGAGACGTGTGGAGTGAGGAAACTTGCCCAACGTTAAGCCCTGCCCAGAAATCGAACCCAGGTCCTCTTGGTTGTGAGGCAACCACTGTACCAGAGGACTCCACTTCTTTAAGTTTCATCGGCACAGTTGGGGGCTTGGAGCTGGTTAAACACGAGGTGTTGCCTCTTCAACCTCTTCTCCACTGCGACACACTTAGAATGTCATTATAACCAAATTAACCTTCCTTTACCTCAAACATTTCCGATCCCTAAATAATCTTTGCTTTGGATTAAAAAGGATCAGTTTTACCGTAATTTCTCTCAATTATTCAATGTGTCCAGTTCCTAGCTCACCAGCTACATGCGGAGGTCAGGATTAGTGTTAGACATGAAGACAACCGATTTTAAATCCATAAGATTGACTTTTACAACCTAAAAGCATCAGAATTTCCAAACGAGCGAGGATGCCACTATCAAAGTAAAGCAGCTTTGAAATTCCCTGACAGCATGCAAATAGGTTAATTAAAGACACTCTGCTACATCTGCTGACACCTGGCATGGACTGAGCGGCGTGGCGTGGACAAAACCTCTATGGACCGTGAAATATGGGTAGCTTTGGTAGTTGGAGAAAGTTTAATAAGCCCAATTTGAGGAAGGATCAACGCACATGTATTCTGCCCAAGTTGAGAATGGGCACAATCAAAGGACAAAATCGAACACCGACTGTGTTGATTTTCAAATCTATTCTCAATCTTTGAAAACAATTTACATTCCTAAATTGAATAATTGTATCTTTTGAGTTTAAAAAAAATTCATATTGTAAATTTCTTTTGTGAAAAAAGTCAATCAAATACATTGACCATCATCGAGGCATGCATCAGTCACATTCCACAGTCTTCAAGTCGAAATACTCTTCATCCAAATCAGATTTCAATTTTATCTGAAGAATGATCAAATAGACCTCTGAAAATGCTGGAACACTGAAGAATTCCTCAGTATTTCTCAATTCCTGGAGGCAAACAGGCAAAGCTCAAGAGATGACTAGTTTTTGGTATACAGTATATAGGATCCTTTTTTTTCAACAAAAAACAGATTTGAATTAAATATTTTACTTTGATGTTCTGTAGTGTTAAATAAATGAGATTATTTTAATAATGCAATACACCACAAACCCCCCAAAATGACTGTAGCATTGAGAAGTGGCAGAGTCCATGTTTTCCACCCGCTAGCATTGTGAAACTGGAGATTAGTCATCCAAAGGACAAATTCTCAGCTCCTCAAACGACTAGCGCAAAGAAACCATCTTCTCACCCTAAAGATAATTTGCTAGTTTAGGGCATTTGTCTGCTGCTTGCGGAGAAGCAAAATGGCTTTTGGTGTTGCACTGATCTGTTCCCTCTGTAAAATTACTTCCCAGTAAACATCTGAAGTTCCTTTTGCCATTTCATCAAAGACATGTTTGGTAGTGGTTCACGCAAATTGTTCAGACATATCCAACCCTACGATGGCTCCGAGTTACCCGGTGCTCTGGGAATGCAGGTTGCTTCACTGCGGTTCAGCAATTTGAACATGGTCTCTTTACCGATGTTGAAAATGACTATAGCTCCTGCCCGGGCGGCTTGAACAATCAGATCCAGGCACTCGGTAAAACCTAACGGGATTAGCGTATGATGATGGTTTCTTTTCTGGGCTCCTTCTCCTCCAGCAATGCTAAAGGGTACAATCAACAGAAATCAGGTGTGGGTGATGCCAAGAAAAGAAGCCACCCAGGTAAATTGTACGGCCCTTCACATTGCTTCTCAGGCCATCTCGGCAAACCACAGAGGGAGCCGTCCATATATATCAGTTTGCTATCTGTGTCCTGTACGGTTGCTAGATAGTATGGTTGTGCTCAATTTATTTAATTGATAAAAAAAAAATATTTGGTTTAAAATGGTATTGTATTAATTAGGTGGTCTAGGCTCTAGCATGCAATTGTCGCTAACTCAAGCAAGATCTGATTGAATTAATACAAAACAAATTGTGTGTTGAAAAACTTATATCTATTTTTAATCCTCGAACCACTGTAAGGAATTCAACATCAGAGGAAAGCATGTCATCAATTTTTAGCGTCCTCCTGACTTTGTTTTAATGTATGATACGCGTGCACCCATCCTCTTTCACTTGGGTCCTCCCGAGATTGAGGTAACTGATTTTCCTCCCGTAAAGTGTCGATCTTCTTTGTCCAGTTTCAATGTTGCAGACATGGCCGCGGAGAGCGAATGTTAGCCCGCCGCACCCGCTCCCTTAATCTTTCTGCAGTAAGTCCCTGCCAGGGCTCCACCGCTCTTGCTGATCGAATTGGGTTTCACTACTCAAAAACACAACCCATCTGAAAGTTTTTTTTTCCCCCAAGAAAGAAAAAGCTCAGAACTAATCTAAATCATTTTCCATGCTGACAATGCACATTTCATCCGTACGTTTGATGCTTCAAATGTGTCCACAGCTGGGGGTTATTCTGTCAAATGGCTTCCAACAGTGACTGTTACTTCAAGGATTGGGAAGGGGAGGGGTTGTGGGGGGTGAGATGAAATATAACAAAAATAACAGTGAAAGGGGAGAGAAACATTTCTAAACCTTGTAAATTCAATAACTCTCACGGTCAGCCGTCCAGGAGTTGCAAAAATGAGGGGCGGGGGTTTCTTAAAAAAGATGGTGCATGGCATCCCACAGAGCAAAGTCAAAATACATAATAAAAAAACGTGGGTTTTCGACTCGCGCATAATCACATAAAGCCCAAATGCAATTCCCAATTTATGGAAGAAATCCAAAATAATAGGAGCGTGACTCCAGGTGAAAGTGAAAGGCCAAATTTATCGCATCAGGGGACATTTTAAAGCTGGCAACCTGCAGTTTTCGCAGATTAAATCTTATTTATCCCCCATACAGCATTAACAGAACCGTACGCAGAGCTAATTCACTCCACCCAGAAATCGGCGCTCGAGCAGACAATTCCAACCCTCGCCGAAGCGCATGACATAATCGCTGCATTGATATAAATTCGCAAGTAAAACCCCCTTCAGTAAAGGACAAAAAAAAAAAATTCCCATCAGCCATTTTTTCACCTGAGTGTCTTGCTTCCTCAGTTGCCTGGTCTGGTTTTCGTGTTCCACTATGGCGGCACGAAGCTGCTTCTCGAGGTTGTCGATCTCCCGTTGGTGCTCTCGGACCAGGCTGTCCTTTTCCGCGCTGTGCTGCTGGAATAGGTACGTCTTCTCCTGCTCATGCTCCAGCTTCAGTTCCACCATCTGATTGGGCGATGAAGAGTGCCGTTCATCAATACCACATCACCGTTACCATGACAACACTCCGTCCGCTGCATTTTATTGCCCCCTTTTCTCCTCATCTTTTTCCTCCTAAACTCATCAATTTTCCAAAAAAAAAGTCCCCATCGCTAAACATGATTGCTACGTCACCATTGCACCGCTGCTCTACAGTAGTTAACCTCCCCGCTCTCCCCGCCCCCCCCCCACCACCACCTCCCTCCCCACCACCACCTCCCCCCACACCACCACCTCCCCCCCCACCACCACCTCCCCCTCCCCAGCTGGCTCGCTCTGCACAGCATGAATCCACACCTCACACAGTATTACAAACTGACCAATTTATTTTCAATCCCTTTCCCGACCTTCAACGGTGGGGGGGCGGGGGGGAAAGAAAAAAAAAACCCACATAGATAAATCTCCGAGATGGCTTTAGCACAAAGCTGTGAGCTCTCTATTGTTTCTCCAAACACAAATTTACGTTTCTCTGATTTAGGCAATGACTGTTGTATAAATATAATTCATATAATTTATATGGATACATAAAACAAAACCATCTTAATCCTTAGCATGTGAACCATTTGAAGGGATTTCTTCGGCTATTCAGACCATAACTGAGGATTGAATGAAACGCGCACAAAGGTTCTCTTTTTTATATATAAAAAAATTGATAAAATTCGAATCGCGATTTTTCAGGGGGGGATACACAGCGGGCGCCGATTCTATAAATCCCGTCTCCACACACACAAAAATCATCCAATTTACAGTGGTTTTTACATGAAAGACGGAGCATTCTCTGGCTGTCAGCTATGTGATCTGAAATAAACAGACTTACATCTTGAGCAGGCCGCCTGCTGTGCTGGGAGCTCGCTATGATTGCACATAAAGCCGTCTATTCCCAATATTCAGTTCCCAGTCACCACCAAGCTGGAGACTCTGACCTTGGCCAATCCTCAGCTCCCTCACTAGGCTTGAATGGTAGTGTGAAACCGAGGCCTACTCTCCACTGCTTTGATACTAATCCTCCCAGACTGTGCACAATGGCACCCTACCTGGCCTGCTGACTATAGGCAGCGATGCTGGCTTTGAAGCAGGTGATGAATAGAGGCTTGCAGGACCCCAGATTTCCAGCAATCCCAGGCCACACAGCTGCTAGCAACAGTCACTTAGATTTTTCTTCAGTTTTGGTTGATTTTCGTCGGGATGGTACTCGGACCAAAAGATAGAAGCCCGTTTTAAACACAGCCATTCTCTTGTCTAACAGCTGATGGCTAGCTCACACCCAATGTTTCTACATGCGCAGGACATTCTAAGCACACTTAACCCTTAAGCAACTTATAAACTGGAAACCGAATTCAATGCCTTCTGTCCCACGGCATGATCTGAGCAGTACTTTCTCTCCCATTTACTACAGCCGCAGAAATGACAATGCTCTCACCCCCCCCCCCCCCTCCGCACACAAACTGAAAAAAGACGTAAAAGAAAAAAAAATCCCTGTCTGCTTCGCACAGCTTGTGTATCACTACATTACTAACCCACTTTGGAAAGAAGGCTCCAATATTCATCAGTTGAGTTTCCCCGGCTCGCAATGAACCTGGTACCTTGCTGCTTCACAAACACAATACGTTCCTCTCCCCCCCCCCCCCCCCTTTAAATTATTTAGCATGTCAAAAAGCAAGCCGCTTTCAAAAAATAAATAGGCAACACAGTGGAAGACAGTGAGAAAAATAGCCGATAGGGGACACGTAGGGCTAACAATTTGGGGGCACATATCAGAAAGTGTTGAGAAAATAAACTTTTACTCATTAGAGCTGTTTATTTCTCAACGATAGAAGTAAAATCTTTAAAAACCTGAGCCAGTGTGGGCGGGTGTGGGGGATATATTTTGAGATTTGGAATTGTTGAGAAGTTAAAATATATTGTATTCTATTATAGGCTTATATCCTGTTAAAGAAACCGAGAAACAGCAATAGGACATTCAGCCCCTCAAGCCTGTTTTGCCAGTCTACAAGTTCAAGGCTTGCAGATATTTATAATAACCACAATATAAAATCCTATAATATTCTCAAAACGGTAACAACATCTTGTACAGTCGGTGGCTGATAGCTGCAGACAGGAGCACACAGGATCTGTGTTGTACTGAGAGAGAGAGGGAGGGGAAACAAACCCGAGGGCCGGGGGACGGGCTGTGCAACTAAACGCACAAAAGAAAACTATTAATGATACTTTAAAGTGAAACCCAGCCCCGATTGGAAAAAGCAAAACAGACAAACTGAAACGTCGCTCAACATGACAGTTTAATTTTGTGTCACACACACACTCCAAATATTAGCCTAATATTAATCTCTGCTTCACACTGACGATCAGGCAGGTTGGGTCTGCAGGAGATGGCTGCTGCTTGGTGATGTCCAGATTATGTGGGGGGGATTCAATCCTCGTGGGATAGGAACACTTTAAAAGTATTAGGATTTGTGTAAGGAACTGTTGCACCGTGTGTCCGTCTGAGTAAAATAACTCTTCTGTCACAGGCACCTCTCAGAGAAGGCACCATCCCCTTGCAAGGCAACAACTGGGTCTAGACTCCAAGTGGCTTTTACATTCCCTTCAAAGTCACTGGTTACTGGGGAGACTGGGCATTGTGAAGTAGTTAGCCGAAGCAAATCGGCATGTTATAATCAGGGGAGAGTGTAAATGCGACATGGCGCTATAGGATGGAAACAAATCATCTCTGTGCTCTCTTACACTGGGCTCTATTTGATCAAATTCACAAAATGATAATAAGAAGAATCCTTGCATTTGATATGGTGCCTTACACTGTGAAGTGGATTGACTGTACTTTGTGGGGGGAAGTATTTGTAAACAGCATATCTTTAGCTGCCCTGATGTGTCTGTCTCACGTTGAGGCTCTGAAACTCTGCTTAGATTCTGATCTAAATGGTCTTCTGCGAGGTCGGATTGTGGGCAAGGGAGACGTTGATATGAAGAGTGGCCGAGCAGAGCTCCAGAAGGTGAGACTGCCTGGTTACCTGCAGATCTCTCCACTGACAAAACCAGCTGCACATCACGTAAGTTCGACCTCAATTAATCCCCTGCGACCAAGACACCAGAACTAAACTTCAGGCAAAAGTAAAAAGAATCTGATTAAACATACTTGTTGTTCGGATCGCTGCTTGTGTTCCTCCAACTGCCTGGAGAATTCCTTTGATTGCTTCTCACGAACACATTTTGATCTGCTCAGATCTGCTTCAACCTTTTCCATCTAGAAAAGCCAAGAAAGAGAATATTTGATTTGGAGCTGCCATCACAGGGACAAAAATCTATAACTATTTCACAAAGCCAGCGCAGCTTTAAACACTCGCTGCCAGGATCAGGGTAACCTCGCCACCACCAGTTTATTTTAAAACCCAAACGAGAAACTTTTTTTGGGTGTGCGGAAAAAACATACGAATAAAAATGGCAGAATTAATCAAATCAGAACAGGAGCTGCAGCAAACTTCAAATACATTTAGCATTTTCTTTTGCATAAAGGCCGCCTCCTGTTACAAGTTCAGTCCCCAAGCCATCAGCACACTGATCTGGGTATGAATTATACAATGAAAATGAAGCCATTGTGTTAACCCATTGCTGGCCACAGAAACCGTATGATTCCTCTACAGTATTAAGTTTTACTGAGTAAGGTACCACTCTCACCCCTAGTACAGAAGGTTGTGAGTTAATGCACTTACTTAGGGAGTTGAACTTAGTCCAGGTTGACGCTGCTCTACATTTCCTGGTGAGACTTCAGATATACAGACCTCACAGAAAGTTTCTGCAAGGAGGCCATTTGGTCAATCCTGTCTGGCAGCCAATTTGCCACATCAAATGGAAGTCTTATTAATATCCCATAATATTTGTGCTGCTCAGGTGTTTTAATCAGTCCTCCTTTCCATTCATCCAACCTTAATAGGCCCTTATGGTAATAAATGTCACACCCTTACCACCATCTGGAATGAAGAAATTTCTGCTAACCTTTGCCCTCAGGTATTAGTTAATATCTGAGTCCCATGTAGGAATTCCCTGCGCATCATTGTGACATGGTCTCGTAACCAGACCCGGTGATTGCATTCCTAGGTTAACCTGTCTTCTGTCGGTTCCACAGCGCAGACTGTAATGCCTCATTTGAGTGAAATGTGCAATAGTTAATATCTAACAGATTTGTTGAGAAAGTTACCATGTCGGGCTTTATAGTTTTTACTTAAAAGCATGTGGTTTGGAAGCAATTTATTCGTACGTATCGGCTCTGGGATCAATTAGTAACAGTGGAAAAGTGAATTCCTTCTCACAGAGTGTTTCCCAATTTATGGAAACAATCTCCTTGGCAAACTGAGCTGGCTCTTTACATGAATGGACAGTATTTCTGTGACATGTACCCACTCAATCTCTACTTCCAAATCCATTACCTGGTCAACTTTCACCTTCTGACTCAACAAGTGTCAGGAGCAGCCAAAGCAAAACAGCAGCACTTCTGGATGTGGTTGGATCTGCTCCTGTGATGATTTGGGCAGCCTTTGGAAATGTGTTCGCTAGTGACACCTAGGGGCAGTACCTCACCACATCATCACTGATAATAATCCCAACATCATCAGGATGAAAATTCAGAATATCGTTCAATAATTGCAGTGCCACCGGCTCTATTTATTTTTCTGTTACCGAGTAATTAGGGCCCAATAAAAGATCTCACATTGTATACCCGTGAGATTGGGGTTTGATTTTTGGTTATTAATGGGAGGAATCCCATCAGAACTCACCCCATCCCTCCCCATTTGCTGTAAGAACACCTTTCTGAATGTAGATCCTGCAGGAGTGACGGTCAGCGAGACCTACTCCCAGCCACTGAGCAGCCATTACGATTCTTCAGTTAGAAATCAAAGGTAAGAAACACTGCAAATTAGACACCTGTTACATTTCATGATGTCACGTTGTCCCCTAAACTGTTAAATGTCTGGCTGGCTGCAAAAGGAATAAAATTCCCGGACCACAATCTGTCTGTCACTGCAATTGAAACATATGGACAAAAACTCTGTAATTCGGTTGCTAAAATCAAAGTCGGAAAAGAAAAGCAAGGTCCGGGTAATTTGAGTCCTGACCAGGATGGAAACTGAAGGACTGGAGTCCCTTTCTTGAGAGTGGGTTGAACTCCTTGCTTACAGTGAGGTTCTATATGACACACGAGCCAGTGCATTCCTGACTTGTTTACAGCATGTGTAACCTGCGCAGCCATTTGAATTTACTATTGTCAGATCTTCAAAGGACTCAGTCTCCGCTTTAACCTAATAGGATTTGAGAGGACAAGTAGATTAAAGCACCTTTGATGCTTCTGACCCCAGTGCAGATGTTTTTATACCAGTTTTTAACCAACTCTAGCAGGGAGTCGAAAAGAAATACTCTCTTTTCTGGAAACATTTTTTGCACTCAGAAAAATTAGTGGCATGAAAAATTATGTTCCTTCCTAATTTTGCAGACTGTCATATCAAACATTCCCAAATCAGATACAGTTTGCATTGGGAGCAGTGAAGCTCTCTCCCTACACTCTCCGAGCCACCTGCTTTCACACCAGCCTTGGAAAAGCGTCCTCTGCTACAACAGTAAAATATTTCCGTATTGCAACCATCCCTGATGGATTGATTCTCAGAGTGAAGTTGGTAACTTGGTGCCAAATCGAAAGGCACTTCTGTAGGCACACAACGAGAAGAGGAGCTGGGTGAGAAGTCATTTCACATCTGACCCTAAAAAAACAGTGCTTCAATAGGAGAGTGGAGAAAAGCCTGGCAATGAGGAAGTAGTAAGCCAAACACAGCCACTGGCTAATGGTCTGAGGAATATCGGACCTATTGTGCTCTCTTTGCTGTAACATCTTAGAACAGGCCCTCAACATACACAACCGTTCTGAAGCCGTGTGTGTTAAGACATGGGTTTACGCTGAAATGGGCAGCTCAAAGTTCGCTTTTTGCTCTGGCACTAAATTCCAGATTAAATCCACCCGATGCTGCATACTCTTCGATCTCCTGCGGTTAAATAAAATCTGATGCGAGTTCCTTAACCTTGAAACCCTGGGCTTAATAATAGAAACCAGAAGCTGGCTGGTGTAAGCAGTGTCTCAACTTGGCAGACTACTTGGAACCGAAGTGGGGGAAAAAAAAGCCTCACCTGCTGTTTCATTTCAGAATAGACCTTGTCGGAGTTCAGGTCCACCTGCCTCTTAAACTCCTCCAGGGCTGCGTCCGCCTGCAGGGCTTGGAGCTTCTGCATCTCACTCCCTCTTGCCAGCTCGTCCGCTTTTTCACTGAAAAGGCAGAAAGGAATGTATAGGAACGTTGGTCTCTATTTTGTGTATCGCATCTTCTCACCTCATGGAAACATCTCATGGCGCTTTGCAGGATTTCGCTATAAAACATAGTGACCGTGTATATCTAGCCCAACACAAGTGTTGAAGCCAACACTGCAGTCAATTTGCACTCAGCAATATCCCATAGAAAGCCATTAAGCAAATAACCAATTTTATCTGGAGGAGTGGTGCCCAGAACGGTGGCAGAAACTCTGTTTTCTTTTTGAATACTGCCAACCTGAGAAGCCAGACAGGACTGCTCAGGATCACAGTTTAACATCCCATCTAAAGGACAGCATTTTACAGCAGTCTCAACCTAAAATATGACTTCAAAGTCCTAATCCAGATCTTAAATCCACAAGTAAATAGTGGATTTAAGGCCGATTTCTTTATCCTAACAGCCATTCTCGTATAGTAGAAACATTTCTAATTACAGTAAATTGAAAGGGCTCCAATCAATGCTATCCATGCTTCCCACACTGCAAGTAATGCGGTAAATAAATATAGACAGATACACACACACAAACAAAGTTCCCTAACACTGTGTCTGTGCTGCTTTACACATGGGTGAATTGGGCACAGTTGAGGTACTAAATAAAGGATGGCCTATTGAACTCCATTGCCCAAGATAAATCACTGGCTTCAGCAAAGGAGAGGGAGGAAGGCAAGGACATAAAAAGAAATAGGTGAGGGGGAAAAATAAACCTGTTCTGCAACCAATCAGGCATTTCTTGTGACGCCTGTAAGCTCATTCCCAAACTGACTGACTCACTTGAGATCGGCACCTTTGATATAAGTTCCAATCAAAACATTACTTTGAAATAAGATGATTAATAAAATATATACAAAAGTATAGAAGTACAGTGTGAAATGGGGAGTGTCACAACACATAACTTTGAAACAAGGTGGAGCTCAGCCCTGGGGAAATGGGGGAGAATCAAAGTCACAAGTAGCGCCTTCTGGATTCCAGTATACACTTGAAGGCAGGAAGGTGTTGGTACTGATTGAGACGCATGGGATGAGCTGTATAGTTGTCAGTGGAAGAGCTTGATTTGATAAAGAGCTAAACCTCACCGACCGTGACTCAGTTAGTGACTCTTTTGACTTGTTTGATTTGATCTCCAGTTTGTGCTGCAGCAGCGCATTTTAGCAATGGTCTGCACTGGGAATGCTTCAAATGGTCATCGGTGACCTCGAGTTATGGAGGGGAAACCAGTTACGGTTCTCGCTCCCAATCGCTGTTGTGATCCGCTCCTCGAGTTGAATGTGTGTATAGATTTAGTGGAGTCCTGTAGCTCAGTGGTTAGAACACTCGCGTCACAAGCGCGAGACCTGTGTTCGAATCTAGGCAGGTCAGGGTGAAATCTTGAGCAAGTTTCCTTACTCCACACACACACACCTAATAATCCTAAAAAAAAACACAATAATAAAATGTGATCGTTTCAATCCACGACTGTTTGTGGGGACACTGCTTTGTGCAATTGGCTGCCACGTTTCGCCCACAAATGTACAGTCAATTCAAAATATCCTTTATAGGATAATCTGTGAAGCGCTTTGAGATATCTAGAAGACGTGAAAAGCGCTGCATCAAATGGAAGGATTATTATTATTATAGACTGAGAAGGTGGTGTGTAAGGCCTTCACTCTAACCCTCTATGGTCCTTGCACTTATGGTGCTGATGTTGTTCACTAGCGAAACTGTAACCCAGCAGAAGGAAAATTTAAACAGTTTCAGGAGAGGAGGGGAGAAATTTGACAACTCACATCCCAAAGTCATTTTATCCCCTATGTGCCTGAACGAGGTTAAATCATTCCTACCAAAAGCTGGGTTTCATTAGGATGCCACTCCATTTCTAATGTGATTCAGACAATTCTTCTCTCGCAAGGGTAGGATTCATTACTGGTGCCACACAAACACACACCGAAACCCAGAGTGCAATGACTTGTACTGTACTGTTGTAATGATTCCCTCTGCAGCCACTTAGCAATGCAACGTGAGATTGTGGGAATGTTACAAAACATTTAAGTGCAGGATTGCAACTGTTGCTGCCTGGAGCAGGAAACTCGTTCACCACTTTCTCATCTCTTAATTCTCTTGGAGCTGTGCTCTAAAGTTCCCCAGTCTTTCCCCATTTTCTCACTGGCAATTATATATTCTGCAATGGTGAGATGATGAGGACAATAACACATAGCACTAATCAGCACCTCCCTTGGATTTGACACAATGTGCTACCCAGGAAATTGCTACCAAATGCAGTGTTGCATTCATTCACTGCAGTGAAAACAGGGCAGTCATTTGTGTATTGCAAGCTGGTAATAATAATCGTCATCCTTGCAATTGATATCGCGCTTTTCACTTCTTCTAGACGTCTCAAAGCGCTTCACAGAATATACTGTAAAGTGAATCGACTGTATATATCTGTGGGCGGAACGCGGCAGCCAATTGCGCACAGCGGCGTCCCCCACAAACAGCCGTGGATTGAAAATGACCAATTTTGATTATTGTGGTTTTTTATGCAAGGATTATTATTAGGCGTGTGGAATAAGGAAACCTGCCCAATGTTTCGCCCAGACCTGCCTGGATTCAAACGCAGGTCTCACGCTTGTAAGGCGAGTGCTCTAACCACTGAGCTGCAAGACTCCAGAATACAAGGTACCACACAAAGCCACGCAGTGTTCAGCAACATTTATTTGGGGGATTGTTGGGTTCATATGGCACTTCATATCCCACCCGAGGTTTGCTCTCTTGCCTTCTGGTGTCATTCGAATTTGTAAATTAACGTCTCGTTACACTCCACACTGCTCAAAGGGAAGCTGTGTTCTATTGCACAATCTGAAATATCAAAGGGAGAAATCTATGGCGTTCGTGTTGTTGCAACTCAGTCAATCTTTGTTCCCATGTTTAATGCAGCAGAGAAGTAAATAGATAATTGCTGTACACTCTGTACAATGCCAGTGACATTGCTGACCAGGGCAGTTGGCGGCGGCTCCAGCCACTGTTGTGTCATTGGGGGCAGAACGCCATGAGGTGACTGGAGATCGATGCAGTGGAGAGGGACTTTCCCATTGCAAACACATGGCAAGAGGAAATCAATTAGCAATTCAAAGAGCACATAGACCAAAGTGTCAGCATCCAAACCGGATTCCTCACTCATGACAGCAGCTTTGAAGTCTTCTCTCGCTGTCATTAATGAGAAATTAAATTTGCACACTTCAACTTCCCTGGATTCCCTCCTCTGCCTCGCTGTCTGATTTCCTTTTGAAATGCAGTTGCTGGGGGGAGGAAAGCTGCTTCATTACATTTTAAATGTAGGCGCAGCCGCCTCCAGCATCTCTGCCACTGCCCGAGCTTCTCACACTCAGGCACTGAGCGCTGGGCATCTCTCTACATTCTCCTGCCTCGCTCTGGGGTCCCTTATGAAATCTCCAAGCTGGTAAAGGGTCGGTCTTGACACGCAAAGACCTAAAACACTGGACACACAAAGCAGCAACACCACTCAGTCTGCCATTGCCATACACAGGAGTGCTCCAAACCGGTACTGACTGGGCACGAGATAGATGTGTGTTATACAACATTTGGTTGCCTACAAACGCAGTCACTACACTTGACAACAATCAAGTGTCAAGAGCTTCCAGATGCACCAACCCCATGGGTTATATCAATTGCAATAATTATTGAAACAGAATATCTTTTGAACCATTGCTTTAACAGTTGCTGGCAAGACGCAAGCTGCCAGCTTTGTCGCAGGGTTCTGTGCCATTTTCAAAATGATATTCTTGCTCCAGCAGAGAGATCGAATAGGATCATAGATTGAGTTGACTTTAAGGAATTATTGACCCTCCTAGCTGAACATCAGAGAAGACAGTCATTCACCCGAGGGTGCTTCAGCAATCAGGTCATCTCAACTGTGGTAATCGAGCCCCTTTGGTCAACTGGGCTCAGTCATTCATGCAAGCCAGCTCCACCCTATTGTATGATCGGCACTTATTGTTTAAGCACACATATTTAAAATATAAAAACAGATGTTCAAGATAATCGGAATTCTTTGCAAACATTTGAAGTTTAAAATAGCTCTCTGTGAGCGTGAGAGGCAATAAGCCTGACATTTGTGAGAGGAATTGAGGGCCAGGCTGAGACAAAGTCATTTGTTGAGTTTAGATAAGTACAGTACCGAGGTTATTATGAGGTAATACTGGTTTGGGGCTTTTCACAACACACATGTCAGTCCGTAAAATAATAACCTATCTATTGAAAAGTTAAGGGCGGAAATCTAGTGGAGGTTTTGAAAGCAAGCATAGGCTATTTCTCCCGATAGGCTAGTCAGTAACAAGAGGTCATAATGAAGATGATTACCAGAAGTGTGTGGGGGGGTGGGTAGAAGGAATATTCTTACAGAGGCTCGATGGAATGTGGAATGCTTCACTCCACATGGCTGCTGCAACCAAGTCCATAACAGTTTTTAAAAGCAAACTGGATAAATACTTGGGAGGAAAAATAATAACTCCATACAGTATATGGGGAAAGAGCAAGGAAAGGATTGGAGAAGATATCTCCAGACACACTGCACTAACAGGCTTCATAGTGTGCTATAAAGTTGCCATGATACTAAGCCACTTATGGTTAGAATTCAACAAGCTGTTAAGTTACTGAAGGGATGAGGTTGTGGTCATTTCAAATAGACAACCAGCAATGAGGGCCAGTGTTGATTTTGATCAGGAGTGAATTTCTCTAGTTTTCTACTTACTTTCCTGAGACCAATATAGTGGCAAGTTTCCAAAAGCTGCCGATATTCACAAACCATTCTAACTTTAAGTATTATGGTTTAAGATGTATTTAACATCAGAGTAATTTGGTCGAATTACTGACTGGTAACAACTTGCAGATTGCTCACTATCCTGCACTTCTCCCATTCCCTTAGAGCAATGCTGCAAATAGCCCCCAAATCCAAGCAATTACATTAAAAAAACCCAAAGAGAACCTCCTATAAAACATTCATAAGGTTTTATGTTTTTTTAATCAAAGCTGCTGAATTTTGCATCTATTACAACAGCAAACACACTTTCTCTCCCAATGCTGTGGCACAGAGCTTCGCTTAATTTGGAATGTGCGTAAAATGGGTTGGAATTTGAGAGATTGACTGAAGCTAGAACTACCTGACAAGGGCTCCTTATGTAGAGTCAATTGATATATAATAATATGATTCCTAGCTGTGACCAGATATTGTACATCTATATCAGAATGCTATTCTATCCTTGATATGGGATAATATTCGCACACAATGATTCTGTGACTTGGAAAAGAAAACAGAAACAAATGGAAGACTAGTCTTTCTTTACAATGGAGGTTGACCCCCTTCTTCATGTCCACAGGGCAAGCTTGTGTTCGTTCAATAAACTGTACAGCCAGACCGGAGACAAACACTTCAGCGAAATGGTCTAGAATTGATCTCCGAGGTAACACCTTGTGTAAATAGACAAATAACTGTATTAAACAGGTTGGACAAAAGAGAAAGATCGTTCTTCAAAGCTTTGTGTAATTTCAACAATTACACAATTAACAGGACTGTTGTTTTGAGCCAAGAATTTCAAGAGCGAGGCAGATTGCACCACTAGTTATGGTTCGAAGTCTCAAGTGGAAACTTTTAAGTGCGAGGTTCATTCACTCTCCTCTGTAATCACCAGACTGCTTATAAAATGTGTCGAAAGATTGTAATTTGAGGCACCTTCCAACCAGATTACTGGTGTGGAAGCATGACTCTTACTTCTAACCACTAACTCTCCTGCGTCCACCTTCCCTCGCCACTCCCATCCTCTCCTACAATTCCAACTGTGAGATGCTAGACTTCCTCAAATCCCAAATCAAGGGGGTTCCGTTCAGCCACCTCTTCCCCATCCACTGCTGCCCACCTCAGAACCTCTCACTCATAACACTGCCCCCATCCATCCCCCCTATACACCTTCGAGCCTATCTCTCCCTCACATTATAATCTCCAAAATGAAGCCTAAAACCTGCACCCTCGACCTCATCCCCACTTCTCTCCTCACCTCCACCTCCTGTCTCCTCTCCTAACAAACATCATCAACTTCTTCTTATCCACTGTCACTGTTCCCACCCCCTCTAAAAAAAAGCTGTCATCACCCCCATCCTGAAAAAACCTTCCCTGGACCCATCCTTACTCTGCAGTTACCACCCCATCTCCCACCTCCCATTCCTTTCCATGGCCCTGGAACATGTCATTGTGTTCCAGTTTTGCTCTTTTCTTTTTTGCCGTTCCCTCGTTGAACCCCTCCAATCGGCGTCCGTGCTGCCCACAGCACAGAAACAGCTCTGGTCGAAGTCTCTAATAACATTCTAAACATCTGCGATCAGGCCTCTTTCAGATAAGTGACTGAAGCCTGCAGATTTGCCTCAAAATTCTAATTTTCTGTCAATATTTTGTCAACACCAACTTTAACAACCTTTATCTCAGGATCAATCAGACCAAAAGACAGAGCTATTTGGAGAATGCTGATTACAGTCAACAGTCTGTTTACTACATTGCTGCCAAAATTCAAAGACTCGACTTCTCTGCCTGCTGTTGACCACGCGATTGGCATTCTTCCCTCATCGACCTCCTTGGTATTGTACTCTCCTGATTTCAATCCTAATTCAAGATTGCTGTCCTCGCTTTCAAGGCCATCCATGGCTTTGCCACCTCCTACCTCTCCAACCTGCTGACTGCCTATCAACCCGCCCTCTCCCTCCATTCAGCAGGCTTGGGTCGTCTCCATGTCTCCCGCTTGACCATTGGTGGCCGGGCTTTTAGCTTCTCTGCCCCCATATGACCCCTTGAATGTTCAGCTCTTTGGGATATCCTCCTGACGTGAAAGGGGCTCTATAAGTGTAATTTTGTTGTTGTTGTTCTTGTGGTTGACCCACCATCTCCACTTCATCTCCTCTAACAGTTTCTTCTATCATCCTTGTATAGTTACCAACAACAACAACAACTTTGATTTATATAGCGCCCTCCATGCCGGACGGCGTCTCAGAACGCTATACAATAGCAGATCCCGGGTCCGAGCCAGGGGCAGGAGCAGAAAGGTGACCAAAAGCACGATCAAAAGGAAAGGTCTTCTGCTGTGACCTGAAACTGGGAAGAGAGAGGGCGAGGTGAAGGGAGTGAGGAAGGGAGTTCCAGAGCCTCGAGGCGTAGTGGCTAAAGGCACGGCCGTCGAGGGTGCACCGGAGGATTCCGGGGGACATGGAGGAGGCCAGACCCAGAGGAGCGAAGGCAGCGGGTGCTGGGTTGGGGGAAGAGGAGATCAGAGAGATAGGGGGGTGCAGAGGAGTGGAGGGATTTGAAAACAAGGGTGCGGATCTTGAAGTCAATCCTCTCTGGGACAGGGAGCCAGTGAAGTCTGGCGATGTCTGGGGTAATGGGGGAGCGAAGCTTGGAGCGGGTAAGTATGTGGGCGGCAGAGTTTTGGATTAGCTAGATTTTATGGATTGTGGTGGAGGGGAGACCGGAGAGGAGGGCGTGGCAATAGTCCAGCCGAGAGGTGACAAAGGTATGGACCAAGGTTTCAGCGGCTTTTGGGGTGAGGTTACCACCACAGTTACCGCCTTACCTCTGTGACTTCCTACCCCCTACCAACCTGCCCGCTTCCTCCGCTCAGTGGGCTCTGGCCTGCTCCATGTCTACCGGCCCACTCGCCCCGCCATTCAGCCACCCTGCCCCCAACCGTTAGAATTTAATCCTGCAATCCCTCTGCCTCGCCCCCTTCCTCGACTCCTTCGTGTCCTGCCTCAAAACCCTCCTCTTCGACTGTGCCATCAGTCACCCTCCCTTCCCTTCACCCTTCCCGTTTCTGATCCCAGCTCGGGTCTGAAACACAGACTGTCCAGCTCCTTGGGATGTTCCCACAACACGAAAGGCGCTGTACACATGTAATGTTGTTGCTGTTATAGTAGAGCACATCAGTGTTCTATCCTTGGCCCCTCCTTTTCCTCTACATGCTCTCTCTTAGCAGACATGGAGTTAACCTCCATATGTGCACGTGTGGATGCCGCCCAATCTACAGTTCCTCTTCTACTCTATAGATTCCAGAGTGCGCCAGTGGTCACCTCCCCTTCCCCTCGCTCATGCTCAACATCTGATCCTGTCGTTGGTGAAGCGCTCCAGATATTATCCTATGTGAAAGGCACTGTATAAATGCAAGTTCTTGCTGTAAATGACCAAGTTCAGTAAATTGTTTGAATGTCACCCCCATGCTAATAAAACATGAATAATACATGAATATTCACACTGACTAGCCCAGATCTGCAATAATGCTCACTTGTCAGCACACAAAGATAAAAATATTTATAGCTGTTTGAAAAATATACAAGGCTGTTTGAAAGCAGGTTGAAGTGACTCCAAGCTTGGCATGCACACTTCCTCGGTGTCCAATTATTCCCATTAAATGTTGTGGTTAAATGTCCTTCAGTGTAATAATAGTGGAACTGGTGTTCTTTTATTCACAACCTCACATAAAGTAAACAAGAGCAGCTTCTGAGGATCTAAGTCCATAAAAATCTGATTTCAGATAACATAGATTGGCTGTAGATAGTAGTAAAAATCAATTGGAACAAAAACACAGAGAAGGCAATTGATCTTGTCTTAAAATTGTATGGGTGGGTGGTGGGGAGGAGAGAGCAGGAAGGATCTGCAGAGATCAAATGTTACCATTTTTCAAACAGTGAAGGAAAGGAATAGTGTGGAGACTTCAAAAGGGAACTGACAAATAAACATAAGCTAACGAATATCAAATGGAAATATTTACTGCCTTTAAAAGCATAAAACAATGCACCAACCCCCAAAGGAGTCATTCACTGAAGTGGTTATGGAAAGGCAATTTCTTGTTTATTTTTTGGCAAGAGCTTAGTACTAGTTCAAAATAAAATAGTGGTCACTGATACTAATTATATGTAACTTTCACTTTCCGTCAATAACCATAAGATTGGGTAGGCATGTTACATGTCTAATCTAGGCCAGCCAATCTCTGGCTATTCATTTCTTTTCTTTTAGAAAAAGCAAAAACTGACCAAAGCCAAAATGAAGCATTGTGTAATGTGACGAGATGTTGTAGGTTACAGATCCTGTGACATTTGGGAAAGAGAATGGAATTTCGCCCAGTGTTCCAGCCAACAATCCTCCAGATTAATTGATCATTCATCTTATTGCTGTCTTGCGGGACCTTGCAAGGTGGAAGATATCACACTGACGCTATAAGAAATGCTCCTCCGAGATTTAGCAGAGTAGAGGAAGCTTTACACTTAACCTGACCTGTGTCCTGCCTGACCTGGGAGGACATCTTAGAGGTCCTAGGCAGCAAATAGGAAAAAAAAACGGTATTCTCAAAGTAAAAAATACAGTACCCTGCAATGGATGAGCTTCATTTAAAAAGTTCATAATTAAAAAATTCTCACTTGTTGAAACAACCGGCGCCATTCATTGTGATGCTAATGTTTTTCTGAAGCGGGGTGCCCTGCAGAAAAGCGCTCTTTGTGTTCTCACACTACCGACAGTGGGTTCTGGCTCAGTGATTGACAGGAGCCTGGGGTGAGAGCAGAGGTCTGTGGCAAGCGCACACAAACCTTGCGCTCCTGCAATTGACGTGTGCTGAAGAACCATCAATACTCTCACACCAGATGGCTCTCAGGTTTTGCAACAGGTTGGTGGAGGAAGCTGCCACCTATACATTAAGGTGGAGAAATAGCTCGTGACAACTGGGGGTCAGCGCAGCTGCACTCAGAAACATTCATTGGTTATTGGCAGTAACCTGTTATCATGGTGTGAGATGTAAGTATTTAGACAGTAAAATGTATGGTATTTCTCATTGACTCGACAAGAGGATAATTAGCAATCACTATCTTTCAAAAAAATGCCACTGAACCTATTCTTTAGACAGTTGCTGTTTTACAAGCCCCAACTAAGCAGACAGTTATGTAATCTATAAAACATTAAACACAAACTTATCATTTATTTCCAGATCATCATCCCTATTCCCATTAACGTTCCATCTGCCTTGTGATTCAAGTGGATGATAAGGGACCCTCCCCTCCCCAACCCGCCACCTCCTCCCCCAAAGCTATTAGAAAAAAGTACAATTTTTCTCCAGGTTGTTCTACCTTAAACTCTCTTCTCATCCACATTCAACCCATAGATTCAGATCAACTGGCCACTCATCCTATGGGCGTTTGTAAAACGTTCCTGGATCAAATGAGCCACTGCAGTTGCTCCCACACTTTCACTTCATTTCTAATTATTCTTAACTTTGTAAAGTGCTTCAAAACAACTCTTAATGTGAACTCATAAATGTGAGTTGTTGTAGTAGTAGGAATGTTACCATCCCTGGACTAGAACCGGAGGAGAGGAAAGGATTTGCTATGATTCCTTGATGCGAAAGACACGCAAGATTCTGTCTCTAGATCTCTACACATGAACAGCTTGCTGGGGTGGGAGGAGGAGTGAAACCTTACGGTTCAACTCACCCTCAAATGGTTTCCACGGTTCCTCCTTGCTCCCCACCCCTCTGCAACGCCCCCATTCCCAGCTGAGCCAGGACTCAGGCAGAATTTGCAGAAATTCGAACCTGCTCCAGTGGGCTCACTCGGAAATTATTTACTTTCAATGTTCCCAACATCTCATAAAATTTCAGACCTTTAACATAATTCCTCCCTCTACCCCCCCCCCCCCCACCCCCCCACTCCCCCACACCCACCCCCAATATAAAATCCAGGAGGCTTCAAGTCCAAAAATTCTTGATCTGGCGTAAACGTTTATTTTAGGTTTCGCTAAGATGGATTCAGCTGCGTAACTAAAATACCATTCCCTTTTCTCAGCTTTTGTGAGACCATTAAATACGATTCCTGCATATTTTTGGCCTCTGTTCCTACTTCACATTCTGCCCCCTGGAGGGTAGGTCAGCCAGCATGCAGGAAAGGGCAAACAGAATGCCTAGCGATAGACTATGGAAACTGTGACTGTTATTGCTTAAATAGGTTTCAGATGCTGATAGGCCATATACAATAAAGAACAGCTGTATATTTTTCAAGCGTACTTATTTCTACTTTCAGCCGCTCACTGTCAAGTACCCACTGCAGGGCTGCCTCTGGCTGAAAACAGTTTGCATCAAATGGATTCGGGAGTTCAAAACAAGTTTTGAAGAGGAGCTGGAACTATTCAGTTCTGGCAAAAACAAAAAGCTGTAGAGGAAGTATATTCATGTGAACTGCTGCATGATCCTTAGTGTTATGAAAAGAAATCTTGGTCACCAACTGGCGTCTTGCTCAGTCTTTCATTGTTCTTGTGATTTATGCTTTAAATTGCCAGTCAGAGGTAGCCTGGAAGCAGACATTTTGTGTTGAATCTCCTGTGCAGACACATGAAGGAGGACTGGAGGGATGCAGGCAGAATGCCCGATTACAGTAGCACTGGGATGCGGCACGAGATCAGAGAGGAGAGCATCTAATACAGCATGGCTGCTCCCAGCCTCCTCTGATCACAGCTTTAAAATATATAAGGCAAGCACAGGTTTGTACAAAAGTTTTATGACATCATCTGCACCCCGCAGCTTGACTCCTCTATGTAATCACTCCCAGATATCCATTAGTCTCAATACAGCAGAACCACGCAGATGTCTGCCACTGCAATTATATACCACAAACAGACACATGCATAGCTTATTTTTCTTCTCAAATGCTTCAATCTCATAGCCTCACTGGGTTATCGCTCAGCTTTGCTATTGGAGTTGACGGTTCTTCTGCTGTAAATGATAGATCAGTGGAAAAGGGAACACTGATGAAGCAAACACGGTCGACAGTACAAATCCCTGCAACCCAGGTCTCGGGCAGACTTTCTAGACAACTATCCAGAAGCACAGATACCGAGATGTGACAAGGACACGGTTAGCGAACCGGTCAAACAGACTCCATAGGCGTGTTAGTGGTCTAAAACTAGCCCATTCAAACAGGGCAGGCAGGTGGGCAGGCAGGCAGACACACACACAATAAGGAAGTAGTTGTGACTGAGCCAAGCCCTCATTAAATCTTTCCCTCAGGTGAACAAGCACTCCTGAACTATCTTGATTTTGGAAGCATCCCCAGTCTTATGACAGTTTCGCCACAAATTGTATACTTTTCAGTGTATTATGTGTAGCCATCTTGAGGATGTGATGGGTGCTATATTAAACACAAGGCTTATTATTATTATTGCTATCTCTTCAGTGTTTCCATTGGTGGCTACATTTCTGAAAGTTATTTATCTGTGAAAGCACTTCAACTAAACGCCGGAGGCAGGCTATTTATTTATGTTTTCCTGTAACTGGGGCCGAGGGGGCAAAAGGCATCATTTATTTTTTCATTGTGTTACATTTTAATCAAAATCTGAAAACAAAATAATCCCAAATGGGAGATAATTATAAAAGCCATTTCAATATTTGACATCAATATAATACAGGCAAACCTCATTATAACACTTACCTGCAGCACTGGTGTCCTATGAACCCATGATAAATAGAAGCACGGTAAAAATTAGCTGCCATGTCTACCTGGGCGATTCAACGGGAATGGGGTACATTGAGCAAGTCAAAATATGCCTGCCATTTCCTGAGAAAGGGTGGATTATTTCTTTTTCAAAGCATGAAAATCATAGATAACACACTCTTAAGCGATAGAAAATATAACTTTGCCTTAAAATGAGCTTTATTTTTTAAAATGACAATAAATTAAAGATCATGTCCACCCTATCTAGAGACCTCTGAAACGTGACACGGCAAACAAGGCTGCTTTTGGAACCAATTTCAGATCATATTTTTATCTCTATATCATTAAATATAACTAAATCCATAAATCAATAGTTAAGACAGAAAGCTGATAAGTTTTTGTGTCATTCAAGAGCTTGATTATATTTGTTTTTCCCCATTAAAAAAATGTTACACGCGCGTAACCCCGTCTGTCCAAAACGTTACGACTGTTGAAGACAAGATTTCAGGTTAAAAAAATATTTTTCAATTCTATGTTGTTCTCAATTAATAATGTAATGAAGTAACTACCTCGTGGTTAGATTTCTAGGGATCTCCACAGGGACAAACACCGGTAGATTAGGACTAATCAGCTGTTTTGCAGCGTTACAATGCATGGGGTGTGAGCATTTTGAAGTGTAAAAATAATTCTGTTAAAAAAAGTTATCTATTTCTTACAAGATACATACAGTATGGTCTCTAGGGAACTTATGTACAAAAAATGAGTGTTCTGCAATCAATTTGATTTTCTGACCTCTATGTCACACTCGTATACCCCATCACCGTGGAATCGCCCACCTACAAAATCAGTCACTAAACTCGGCAACGATTACCTGTGCAACTGTTTGAGACATTTTGTCACGGGATAAGGCACCAGAAAAATGCAACTTCGAGTTCTCTACTTGTTCGGATCACTGGCAAGAACGTCTGGTGTGATTTTCAAATTAGTGCCAAGTGATGAGGAGAATGGGTAGAAAAGCTGGATCCAGTGTACTGTGGATCCCAATATTTGCTGAGTTCTGAAGCATTTTTCCTTCCATAATCCTTTAGGATGTTCAAAAATATAATTTAAAAATCTGATTTAATCCGAAAATTACTGGCTGGAAACAGGTCTTCTCATCCCTTTTAGGATTAGCTGTAAACCCTCACGGCCTATCAATTCTCAAATGTCACCTTTGTACCTCACCGGTAATTCAATAAACACTCTTACTCACTGTAAAGTAATTGGGAGGTTTGGAGACATGCAGATTGAATGATTTCCATGTATTTCTCTGCATTTGGAAACAAATGCAGAAATAAATGTCTTCGGTGATTTACTACAGTATAGGCTACTGTTGGGAAAGGATTAAATGGAACCACTTTGTAATTACATATAATTTAAAACCTTCAAACTCCCCTCTACATCCGATCAGGAAATGCATTTCAAAAATATTGCTTCTATTTTTAAGACTGTGACAAAAAGCATTTACACGGCATATACAGTGGGGAATCCTGCAGAGAGGAGCTGGAGTGAAAGTGGACAGACGCTATAATTCGCTCACTTTCACCATCTCCCAACGGTCTCCACATTGGTTTTCAAATCAGCCATTTTAATGATCTAATTAGACCAGATGGCATCAAAACTCGACGTGTCAGATGATTGTCACGTAACATCAATGGTTTAAACACATCAAAAGCCTAACCAAAAGCGTCTCAAATGAAAAGATACATTCCTGTTTCCAGCAGGCCTCATCATCAGACTGAAAGCGTGGCCCTCAAAGTTCTCTCTCCACAGCAGAGTGCTTCTGTGTTCTATCCCATTTCAGTCCATTTCATCTCGATTGCAGTGCTTTGCCCGAAACATTAATAAAATAACGGACAATTGTTCAGGACTGCAAACGGACTCTTGCTTAATGTAGTGACGCCCACACAGGCATAATTGGAGAACCTGGTACTAACCATACCTCCCACTCCCTCCACTGGTCCATGCTGAAAGAAATCTAGAGCAATATCTTGCATAACAATTTCATCCCCAAAGCAACACAGCCACCTAGCAGGAGCCTTCTCGGTGAGGGACACGGCAGAACTAACTGTCTTGAGGTCAGGATCGGAGGAGGCATTCCAGCAGTTTAGCAATAAGAGCCTGTCTTTCCCTTCATTGCGGGTGACCCAACCCCAACATGATGAGCCAAATGGCTTCCTCTACATGTTGTAATTTCCAGGAATCTAGCCAGCAAAGTGAACTTAATTCTTAGTCAGGGTCTAATTTCGCCCCCAACTGCTTAGAGTTTACAAGGCAGAAGGAACCTAGTGCACAGTGCACAATCCTCCAGATTGTTCCCAAACCACGAGTGATGGAATTCCAAAGCAGAGGAGCTTCAAAAGGTACGCGTGTGGCTGTGCTGTGAAATATTCCAACCAAAGCAAAGCAAAGACTTGCATCCTACTCTGCCTTCAGTCACCTCTTAATAGGCTCACTCAGCACAGGCCAACCGCTGGACTCCACTCAGCCCAGGAGTACACGCACACAAGACAAGGATTTACTGAGAATATGTACTCCAAAGAAGCTTCTGAAAAGCAAATTTGAGGAAAAGTTTTCTTTACCGAAGAGCATCTTCCAGCTTGCGAATTTGTTTAGAGGCCTCTGCTTTCTCCTTGTCACTCTCGTTCCGCGAGGCTTGGATCTGAAACACAACACATGTGTTTGATTCAGACATTGTGTTGTAAGCACTAAAGCAACAACTCTGTCAGAATAGAAGGCACCAACAAGCAAGCGCTCAGTCTCTGCATAATTCAAGATCTGGTGAATTGCAGATTTAGATCCCGGGGGTAGTGCCGATGGCGGTGTTTATTCGCTTGGGGGCTGCCAGGTTGGGTGGGTAGGGCGATGGAGGCTACATTTCTACAGTGGCTATAGCACTGATCTTCCATCCTCTATAATAATAATAATAATAATCCTTGCCTTTTGATATAGCGCTTTTCACATCTTCTAGACGTCTCAAAGCTCTTCACAGAATACACTGTAAAATGAATTGACTGTACATTTGTGACTGTATAAACGCGGCAGCCAATTTGCGCACAGCAGTGTCCCACAAAGAGTCATGGATTGAAATGACCAATTTTTTAAAAAAAATTTGAACTGATTAGTATCAGACATGTAGAGTAAGGAAACTTGCCCAAGGTTTCACCCTGACCTGACTTTATTGGAAACACAGGTCTCACGCTTGTTTTTAATAATCCCTGGATTTGATATAGCGCCTAAATGTCAATATATCTCGAAGTGCTTCACAGGTAATTACTGCCACGTGTAGTAACTAGTGCGCCAAATGAGCTAGATGTCTTCCAGCCAAGGTGCTTGAAAACATCTCATTGATGAACATCGTCCGACACACAGTGCCAAATAGAAAGAAAAAAACATGAAATAAATACAATTGTAAACCTTGTGGCGATGTATTTATGTGCTGTACACTGGCTGCATCAGTGCGAGGACTTCAAAGTTTTTGTGCTCCAGCATTACAAATAGGTCGGCGGCAGCCAACACAATGCAGACGGGATGTCCGTGCACGTAACTAGCACAGCAACACCTTTAATAACCCAAACGACAAACCTTCCTTTCATCCTCCTTCTATTGAGTCTCATTTTATGACATGACTGAAAATCAGAGGTGCTTGTGTGCCTGGTGGCATTTCCAGCACCTTGCAGCAACGGCTGCCCATCGTTTCCCCTTCCCTGAAGGAGCATGTTCCCTGCAGCTGCTCTAATTACCGCTCTCCAACCCGGGCCACCACCATTGACCACTGCAGCTTTATTGGGGCGGAAAGCAGCAGGTCAGCGGCCAGAAAGCAGGTGTGTCCTGCACTTATACAACCTGTGGCCAGCGCAGTCCGCCCGAGTAGGTGGGTTACAACAGGACATTATACAATCATATTTAGATTTATTACAACGTTTCATTCAACGTAGTTACACCTAATGTAGTTACACATTCATAAAATGTGTAACTACATTAGGATACACATATACACACACGCACACACACACAGACACACCTTGACGCACATACGCACTCACAGTTTGTAATGCGACCATCACACCACACACGCAGAACGTCACCCATACACTGTGACACATGAATCACAGGATAGGTAATGCTCTCGGTTTCCGTTAGAAGGCTCCAGTTTTCATGAAATAAATGCACATTTAACTTTCCTTTCACTGACAAAGCTGAGGGACAGCAAACCTTCCCCCAGTGAATAGCCAACAAATCACAGTCAGGACATTGTGTCTAACAGTTCCACATCCTTCAAACGTGGCTGACGGGAGATGACAACTAGGCTGACAAAAGATGCACTTCACAGTACCTTTACTTCCATTACCTGCTTTCCGTGCTTTTGCTCCAGTTGCAGCTTTTCCTGCTCTGATTTTGCTGCTTGATTCTGAAGAGAGAAAAACCAGGAGCATTCACCGCGTGCAAACAATTCTTAACCAAACAATAAACATATTTGTGGTTTCTTTTTAATTTATCTCCCGAAGAAGCCGCCTCAATGCTGGGACACGGCGAGTATGTGGATGGAGGCTGTTCAAATGAAAGGAGCATCAAGGTCAAGCCCATTCCTCTTCTAACCCGACATAAGAATTATAACAATAATAATCCTTGCATTTGATGTAGCGCTTTTCACATCTTATCGACGTCCCAAAGCGCTTCACAGAATATACTGTAAAGTGAATTGACTGTATATTTGTGGGCGAATCGCGGCAGCCAATTGCACACAGTAGCGTCCCCACAAACAGTCGTGGGTTGAAATGACCAATTTTATTATTGTGGTTTTTTTTGGAGGGATTATTATGGAGTAAGGAAACTTGCCCAAGGTTTCGCCCTGACCTGCCTGGATTCGAACACAGGTCTCCCCAGCTTGGTCTCCCTAGCTTGCAAGACAAGTGCTCTAACTACTAAGGCACAGGAGCTCCACACACTATTCTATACATCTATACACACTTACCTGCAGGGGTCTCTAGCTGCCAGTGACGCTGCATTAGGATACACAAATACATACACACACATGTACACAACACTGTGGTGCACAAATAAATACCATTTCGTCTTATATGTGGCAGACATTTAAGATACAGCAATTTGCCACAAAACAGCCATGAAGTGAATGACCAACTTTTTATCTGGGGGATAGCTGGTCGACACATCAGGTGAAACGCCCTTAATCAGTATAGTGTTACATGACGCACTTTAACTGAAACTCATTACCCCATGGTTTCTGATTTATATATTGATCGTATACAATCATTTGTGTGCGATTTGTCACATTGCAATATACAGAATATAGCTTTGAGACGTTGATAAGATGTGAAAAGCATATATCAAAAGCAAGTATTATTATAAATATCTAGCAGAATTTCAACAGTTCACCCTCACTTCTCACCCCACCTGCTCAGTACTCACCCTCAGCTCCTGATGATTCTGATATTCACTTTCCTGGATCTCTTTCTTCAATTGGAATATATTCTGTTCCAGCTCTTCGATAACTTCAGCCGCCTGTGTGTGTGTTTATGTGTGTGGGAGGGGGCGGCAGGGACGGGGGAAGGAATAACAGAAGCCAGTTTGAAAAGCAATCTTTCACATGAAAGTAACAAAGCAAATTGGAGGATTACAGCACAATACTTAGTGTTGGAATAAATCACACAATTGTAATGACTAAATGAATGCCTGTCATTGAAATACACACACACACAGACAGACAGACAAACTCACTCTCTCAATGATCTGCTGTGTCTTGGTATATCTTGTGCATATGTGCAACGCACAATCCAAGGGTTCATTTTTTACTATGGTTAGATACCCAGAAAGGCTCCAGAGTTCAGTCTGAAGGACAATACGTTAAGAATGAATTAAGAGAAGTATTTTATAAAGAAAAATCGAAAGTAGGCAGGGGAGTGGGTACTGAATGGAGAGTTGTCAGGGCCAACAAAGCCCGACTAGGCCAAACAGACTCCATTTAGGCTGTAAAATTCTAGGCAATAGTTTTTGGACATTAAAAATTTATTATTTCATGATAGTGTCTGTGTGTGTGTGTGTGTGCGTGTGTATATGGGGAGGGGATGAGAAGCCTGGTTGCTTGGTTTGTGATGTACCTTAGCTGCTGACCGAGCCTGGTCTTGCTTCAGGTAGTTCACCTCTGAATCACATTTGCTCTGTAACTGTCTCCTGGTCTGCTCGTGTTCCTGTAACACTTGCTGCTTGTCTTTCTGAAGGATACTGTATCTGAGGGTGGGTGGGAGGGAGGGAACATAGAAAAACAAGCACAGTGTGGGTTTATCATGAAGAGAGAGGGGATATCATTAAACAAACCAGTGTTGTGAGGTGCAGTGTTCACCACACTGTGGGGGGGGCCATTGATTAGCATTAGAAAATTAGTAGTGATTGGGTTACAATGAGCAGTCGATCATCAATAGCTATTTCAGTCCCTGTATATTATAATTATTCCATCTGCTGGTTGATGTTTTTATGGTCTTGTTCTGAATGACAGCGCACCATTGCCAGCAGGAGGAGGTCTATCCAATTGCACTTCTGATGGTAGATGTCACTGAAAGGTCAGACATTGTCAGCTTGTCAGAACTAGTCATTTTGGTCGGGGGGTTGCTGTGCATTCTTAACCAATTTATTTACGTTATTTTGGAGTCTGAAGTTTCACTATTTACATTTTTCTTTAAATGTAGGCTTTAAAACATGTATTTTGGGGGTAATAATGCGCTCCCCACTGGTGCAAATGTTCATGTGTAAACATATCATCGCGTTTCTCTAGGAGATTTGCTGTGTTGTACGTTATTCTGTCGGTTTGGAACATTTTATAAAATTGAACGTCACTCATTTAGGCATGTTGTAACTGGCCACAAAGCAAACACAGAGGAACAAATCCTCAAACCATCAAGAACCTGAACCAAACAAATCCTCCTCAGGCCCCGGCATCTTTTCTCTTGGACATTTGCTGTTGGGCCATTGTTGCATTTTTGATTGTACAAAGAGAGAGTAATATCTAATAGGACTTTTATTTAAAGTATATAATAAACTGTTTCTTAACATTCTTCATATTGTTCTAATTATGACTGCTTTGCGACATGCCACATTGCAGAATATTACAGAATATCTGGCAGAAATTCGCAGTCTCATTTTAAGTTTTTTTTCTCAATACTGGCACTTATACTCCAACTTGCATTTAAGATAGTATCCTTCACGGCAGGATAATGTCTCAGCGAGCTGTACAAAGACATGCAAATTCTAACCCAAACTGTGTACTTTTCACCCCGTAAGGGATATTTATACTCGGAAGGTTAAAAACACCAGGGCTAGGCTCCATCAGCTGGGAGCCTTACGTGTCACTTCCCCAGCTCAGAATATTCTCCCAGTGTCTTCACCTGAACCTCGCTCTTGTGTGTGCAGAAGCTAAAAGCAAAGTGAACTTGAAACATCCATCAAGATAGGAGAATCTGTAATTGCCCATGGACACAGCCAAGTAACCTTTGTATTTGATATATCCCCTATCAAGGTTGAGAACATATCAAAGCGCTTTACAAAGTTTCTGCAAAGTGCAGCAACTCCATATTTGTAGTAAAGCTTTCACCCAAGAGTTTCCAACTGGCTCGGCACCTGAGGGGCAATTTCATGACAGCTCCGTTCAAATTATAAGATTAAAACAAAGGTAATTGGGTCCATTAAAGCTGCTCCTCCAGACCAGGCCAAAACTACCCTCTTGCGGTCCTCACGACATGCACCATTTCCTGGAGAAAGTCTTGCTTGGAGATTCCTGAGGTAACTCAGCAAAACTGCAGAGCATTCATCCACCTCCACTGTTCAAACTTCCCCTCCTCCGCATGACACACACGATTCCCTTTTCCCCTATGTGCCCCATAGAGAAAGAGGGAAACACGCACCTCAAAGTCTGGAGGTACAACCGTTCAAAATTCAAACTGTCCCTGTCTTATTTCAACTTATTTCCTCAAGAGAGGACACCAATCCCTGGTGTTCTGGTGGTCGTTCCATACCTTGATGTGAAGTCCTGCAGCTCCGAGCACAGTCTGTGGCAGCGTTGCTCCAATTCCACCTTGTCCTGCATCAGTTTCTGGCGCACTAGCGCGCTGCTCTCAGCCTCCACGGTCAGCTGCTGCACGCGTGTCTCCAACTCCTTCACCATTTGGTTCTGCAGAGGCAAGGGAGCAGGTAACCCACCAACACTATATCAGATTATAGATACACCGTATATAGTAAAAGCCCGTTTCTCCGTGACCTGATCAACCGTAACTTCTGAATAACCGGCACCGCAAAAAAACGGTCCCCATTCGATTAACCGGAATTTATCCGGCACAGTTTGTTTTTTTACAATTTATTTTTGTGAGGGTTTCGGCCGAATATCCGCCACACGCTTTAACTGGCATTGGCTAGGTCCCGAGGGTGCCAGATAAACGGGCTTTTACACAAGGCTGTCCACTAATACTGTCCAGTGTTTCGTGGTCACTACACTCACACATAGGTTTTCTGTACATCTCCCAATCTTCCAGTGGACAATTAACATTGCAAACTGTACTCAATATTCATAATCAGAAAGGAGATGAAACAATTGTGTGTCTTTCTGTACCATTTCTTGCACTATCTAAGGACAGGTAGATATATTATTGTATGTAGCAAAGCTTTATTAACAGGTTTATTAATGGGGGGTGTGCAATAATTTCAGGAGTCCCATTGCCACAGTTCAGCAGTTACATCTCAAGCTACTGTATCTGCTAACGATGTTAGGAAAGGCCTGAATTAAGAAAGTTTGTGCTTCAATCAACCTTCTCCCTTTCCCGTTGCCATTTAGTTATAAAACATAATTGTAACTAAAACGCAGTTTGCATGAATCGTTGCACTTATATAGTGTTTGTTAAAGCTATGAACTGAAATGTCTTTAATCATGCCCCAAAACGTCGTAACTAAAAAAAAAGGTCTTTTAAACACAGGCATTACACTTGGTAGAAAATCATTACAGAGAAAAATACGTGACGTAAAACATCTGTTTTTCATAAACTAAAAATTTGCTCATCTTAATGGCCAGGCAGCATAAATAATCACAGCTAGAACCTTCAAATTGGCATAGCTGCTCTCTGATCAGGCAGAAAGGCAGATTACCCAGTTTATGTGTAGTGTTTTATACACCACAGCGATGGGTAAGGTCAAGAGAGAAAAGGGGAGTGAAAGGTGAGAGAGCGTAAGAATGAATAAAAGAATTGAGTGAACGCGAGAGCATGAGAGAAAAAGGTAAAGGGAAGATGGGAGGAAAGTAGCCAGAGAGAAAATGGAAACTAAAAAAGGAGAAAGAGTAAAAAGAGAGGTATACTGTATTTAAGGCCAGTTGAGTTCCACTTAATGACTGTCTTCTAAAGATATTCTAAGCACTGCTCTGTCCTCGTCCCACATGAGGTGGGGGTGATTAGTGAACTAAGGCACACTCATTCACCCCTGCACCTATGTATAGTAATCAGGATAACATCTTTCTGGGTCAGAAAATTTAAGTCAACAATGCTCACGGCTGAAAGCGAGAGTTCGCCAGCTTGCGCAATAGCACAGTAAAGATTCCAACACTGATGTTATGGGTTTCAGAGGAATCAAATGACAAAATAGTTGGCTCATACCTATGAAGCTTCAATTCAGCTGACAAGGTTTTGGACAATAGGAGAAATCCCCCTCCCCACTGCCCTCCCCCGCCATCCCACTCACTAAGCCACCACATTTTAAAACTCTTCCTACTTTCTTTATAAAATTTCAGAGTAAGTATTGCCATTGCTTCCCTTGGGACGTCCTCCTGACGTGAAAGGTGCTCTCTAAATGTAATTTTGTTGTTGTTGTAGTACTATAACAGTGGCCAAATCCTACTCCAGTTGCACACATTGTCTAGGTTCTCAGTGTGATGGATAACGACAGAGAGAAAAGCAAAACCGATAGATACACAGGAACAGAAAGCACCAAATGACACACCTAGGTTAGGGTTTCGAAAAATGTGACTAAATTTAAAACTCGTTTAAAAACTCTACTTGAGATGAAAGCTCAAATTCTTGTTATTAACATGGCCATTTTCACTATTCTTAACCTCATGGGGATAACCTTTACACATGTGTGTGGTTCTTTCTCTTATTGAGTTCCATAGGTACTGATATCATCATCGAGAAGCTGCTAAGCAGAACACAGAGGAACTTGAATTAACAGTTTTGCATTGGAACCGGACAAGGCAGTTTTAGCTCCTGTGGCAGCAGTGACCTGCAGACGCTTATTCAGCTTTCTTCCACAACTGGCCTCCTCCCAAACACTTTCTCTCCAGATATCGGCACTCACTCACCATTCAGCACTAAAGGGAGGGGAAGAGAAAAAAGTGACTTGAAAGTTGAAAGTTAATCTTAATTCTCTGTAGTTGTTTCGTTTTGGAAAGTTGATGAGGGTGAAAACGCCCCCCCCCCCCCCCCCCCCCTTTAATATTTGTAACACAAAAACTGTGGTTACTCATTCGTACAACTGTTTGTGGGACACAGCTGTGCGAAATTGGCTGCTACGTTTCGCCCACAAAATAGGTGCCAAAATACAATGAAGCCACTTTACAATATATTCTGGGAAGAGCTTTGAGGCATCTGAACAACGTGACGAGGCACTATATCAAATGCAAGGATTACTATTATTATTAGAACAAACACTGTGCTGCGAGTCACAGCTAAAGTCCAGCTAAACAAACAAGCCGATAATCTTGGCCGAGTGTGTAGAGGGCCACAGGTGTCACTGAACCTTTTTTCTGCTCCGCGCCTGATCCAGCTGAAATGTTTTATCTGATGCAGTATTTGCTGTTAGATTGTTACTTGTTGAAACACTAGACTGTTCTATCTGGCTACAAAGAAGTCATCTCTGGGCTATTTGGTTTCAAAGCCACTTGTGATCACACAGTTGCTGGAGCCCCATTGTCCTGTTTCTGGTTAAGAGCAGTCATCAAACATCCTGCGCACCAGAGATTGGGCAGCAGATAAGACAAGCGAGATACCCCCAACCAAAGCGACTGGGAGAAAAACGCTGGGAAGAAAAATCCATCAACACAAGCAGCTGGTGATGACAGCATCATCTCTCAGATTGACCACCAGTATATTCAGATTGGTCACTGAGCTCTGTGACCAGTGCATCGGGGGGAAAAAAAAAGCTCCATCTGTAGCAACAGCAACATTGATAACACATGGTTAGGAGCGTCCCGGTGAAAGATATGCATTTTGTGCAGTCACAGAAAGCTGCTTTTTTTTAATAAAGAAAAATATCCAATGCATTGATGGCTTGCTATAGATCTGAACCTGAATGCTTCTTATGAATATAAGGAAGAAAGGGATTTGGAAAATGCATTGTGTGTCGTGCTGAAGTTACTGAATGTTCTTTTCCTTCCGTCCCAGTAGATAGGTCATTGAGTGAATCTCTCAATGCTCCCAGAGGGGCAGGATATTAGGAGGAAGGAGTGTGCGGGGGGGGGGGAGGGAGGGGGGGGGGAATTCGGAAATCCCATCACTCATTAGTGTAAAAGTGACAGCTGTACATACAGCTTCAAACCCTGCGTTTATTTCGGATGAAAAGGACCGCTGACAAAAGCCACCGACAGGTGCTGCTCTTCACAAAAACAAAACCTCTCATCAACCGGAATAAACACAATGACTGAGCTCCGAACAAGTCCCCAGTGGTTCTGGCACACAAACCAACAACAGTTTTTAATAAAACCATCTGAAGCCATTGATGTTGTGCAAACTATTTGCCTGCTTTAAGCTGTTTTGGACATCGATCATTCAGTCTAGTTCATACGAATAAACAGTTCCTTCCACTGGGCGACCAGCATTTATGAATTTGGTAAATGGCAGGAAATATACACAAAGTTGCATTTTGATCCTTCAATCTAAACAAACAGACCATTCATTTCAAAAGAGATTTGGAGAGCATCAGTCCAGATGCTGTTCTTGTTGAAGACTGTGGTCATCCAGCAGAAAGATGTTTAAGAATCATGCGAGGCTTAAAGAATATAATGGACTTGTGACTACACAAAGTTCTAATCCAGAAAGGGACTATGTCCAGAAACCTTGAAATTCCTGTAACTCAGATGAACGACAGACAACAACAACAACACAATTACATTTCTAGAGGGCCTTTCACGTCGGGAGGACGTCCCAAGGCGCAGACTGTGCAAGGTTCACCACTGCTAGCGAATGCAGCATGCCCACCACTGCATGCCCAGCATACCAATGCATTTAAGTGCTGCGGGACACTACATCGGGTGAAGGTCGCTAGATGAATGCAAGTTGTTATTGCATGCCCATTGTGCACAAGAGGCGGATGAATCAACAGGCATAACCATGAATGGACCCGAGCTGATGAGAGCCAGGTAGAAAAGATGCTAAAGTGGATTGAGGAGATAAACCCAAGAACAACACTTTCGGAGTACAGTTCAAGAGCACACAAGTTCAGCAGGTACAGGGCAATTTTAGGGAAGACACCAGGAAGTATTTCTTTTGCAGAAGGTAATTAACTGGAAGTAAGGTGAAGCCAGGAAACTGGACTGTTTTAATAAACAGCTTCACGATGTAATGGGACGACAATCAGGCGGATATTCTGATAGGATGAGATCCAATAGGCTATTTACTCTTAATTATCTGCATCTCTTTTGCCGTGGCTTTATATTCAATAGTGGCAGGGAAGTCCTCTCCTGATGACACAGCCCTGTGTCTGTGTGACACATGTCTCACAAAACATACAATAAATAGTTTATTGAATGCGACCCTCGTTTCAAGCACATTGGCTGCTGTGTTTCACCCACAAAATATAGTCAATTCACTTTACAGCACATTCTGTGAAGCGCTTTGAGCCGTGATGAGGTGCTATATCAAATGCAAGGATTATTATTATTTCAGTGGTGCAAATAGAAGAGTAAGTTGCATCCCATCTAGTAATACTGGTCCAACCAAGTCCTTTCTCTACAGTGTGTTCAGCTCCCGAACGGCTGGTCAGAAACTGCACAGAGTTTGATTAAATTATAGCCAGTCCCGCTGTCAGCTGCTCAAAAACAAGGCCAGGAGGATGAGAGGCAGCTGCGAGTTTGCAGACATGGGTCATGCAATTCAAACACAGCTTCAAAAGCATCAAAACTTTGCAGTACCACAACAAAGGGAGAGCCAGAATTGGATCGAGCCAGAGAAAGAACACAAGCCAGGGAATGAGAAAACACAGTCAGACCGAGAGAGAGGGAGGGAGGGAGAGAGGGAGAGAGAGAGAGAAAGAGAGAAAAGAAAACAAATATGGGGAAAAGAAGAAATAGGAAGTAAATGAACAAACGATCAAGGGGAGAGTGTGCTCCTGATCAATGCTTAGCACCTCCAGGCATTTGGGGTCCACTGTTTCCACTAATTGAGAGGCCACCGACGTCTCTGAGGAGTTAGAATAGAAAATGGACTGGGCAGGTCTCCTCCTCAACTGTCCATGACCAGCAAACTTCGGAGGGTGTGATTCTAACATAACAACAACAGTATTGCATTTGTATAGCACAAGTGCCACCAATAAAAGTGACTTCACTTTAAATCTTATTTTCACAGGACTGCAACACTTAAAATTGTCTACTGTTTTTGATGGTGTTTTTTGGGGGGAGTGGGGGGTGTGGGGAGGAGGGAAGAGAAGACAGAAGAGATTGCTACAACTGTACACCCCCAGCAATGAAGACAACACTTTTATCAGAAGCCGTTAAGCTTAGATTCAAGTTGAAAACAACCTTAGCTACTAATGTAAGAACTCTTTTCCAATTACGACTGGATTCTAATTGAGGATACAGAATAAAAAGTGAATGGAAGGCTGGATGGTGGAGGCATGGAAGGGGTGACCTTCTCCGCCTCTGCCTTCTAGCTCAGTAAATAAAAGCTTGATGCCACTGAAACAGGATACAGTCCGGCAGCTTTGTCTCAGCAATTATCTCCATATCCTGATGGAAAACTTTCATCTGACCATGGCTGACACAGTCAAAGGTTAACAGCAGCCAAGGTAACAATGAATGCAAAGATTATTAAAGGATTAGCACGGCTTCAATAGTGCTTAATAAGGACATAGACCCCAGGTTGTCGGGACTTTCAAACCAAACCCCTCGATTATTTGCTTTTTTTTTCTCTCAATAGTTTAAGATCAGGTTCGTTAGAGTTGTTCTGCCTATTCAGTCAACGTCAAAGTAAATTATTATACATCTACAATAAAAAGAAGAGGATCCAGCAGGGCAGAGCCCAACCTGTAGTGATGGTGAGTTATTGTGCTCGTGATAATCCCTCCATTTGATCCAATGCCTAATCACGTCGGAACGTCTCAAAGCCATTGCACACAATGAGTTACTTTGAAATGTGATGTCGACTAACGCAGCAGCTAATCTGCCCCAGCAACTTCTCACAGAGAGCAGTGAGATGAATGGCCAATTAATCGGTTTGTTTTTGGTGAATGCGGATGAGGGAGGAGTATTGGCTGGGACACTAGGACAAACTCCTTGCTCCCGACACTTCTCTGAAGGAACAGAGAGCCAGTCCGGACACACATCCTAATGTTCAGTGACGGAATCCTTTTATCAGAAGCCATGGCTTGCCCTTTTAACTTGTTTAATTATTAAATCATAAGCAGCATTGTGATGCCTTTTTTGATGTCTTGAAAGTCTGGTTTGCTGAGAAGAAATATTCAATATCTAATGACAACTAGCAACCATCCTGGGAAAGGGAGGGGGTGGTCCCTGGGGCTGAGCTGACTTTCTGATTCTGAATTCCACGTCTTTTGATCTGGTTTTAGCTCTATTTCTGCGCTGACAGCGGCTTGCAGCACCAATGCAACACTAATGCAACCAGTATATCGATCAATCAATCACTCAAAACTTACATTTATATAGCGCCTTTCACATTGAGAGGACGCTGTACAGTTAGGTAGGGACAAGAGCAGGGAGGGAGGGGTCGGGGCAAGATGAAGAAGAATAGGAAAATTGACTATATTTGTGGGCGAAATGCGGCAGCCAAATTGCGCACAGGATTGTCCCACAAACAGTCATGGAAGTGGGATTAAGGGAAATGGGCAGGGGGAAAGATGTAAAAGGGAGGGGTCGGGACAGGGGGAAGGAGAGCAGGAAAGCCGGCTGTATACTTGTGGGCAAAACCTGTGTTGCAGTATAGTAAACCACGCACAAACAAACTATTGCTCTGTAGCTTTGTCAGGAAATACTTGATCACTGAGACATTTTAGATCCAGTAAACACTTACAGTCGCTTTAGTCTGAGAACTGTAGTCTGCCTCCATCTTGCCGAGGCGTGAGTTTGTGTCTTCCAGCAACTCTTGAATATTTCCCGTGTGTTTCTTCTGCAGTTCAAACTTCTCCTGCTCCAATTCTGCTACAATGTTGTGCAACTGTATTAAAGAATGAAGATAACAAATCAACATCCGCAGCTTTAAACTGACAAATTTACTGACTTCAAATCCCTCAGTGTTGAAACTCTCTTCCAGACAGTCACGGAATTGCATTGTTAACATTCATTGGGAAACAAGAACTGCCTTTCTGGGATGCTGTTCACTAACACAAGTGAGCGTTTTGTCCTGTGCTTTCAATGTGATGTGCCATTCAAAGCATTGGACACTGGCAATAGCTACATCTCCTCTGCCTCCTTGTATCTGGTGGCTGTACCCCGGTAGTCTGCCTATAATGCACAAAGCAACTCTAATTATCTGGTAATGGATAGGATTATATATGGCAGACATTGGATGTTGTATTTTACCAGATCAATGAGTTGATTACAGGTAAACCTGGCAAAGTATACTTGGTCACTTGGGGATTGCTTCAGAAACCCACCTGAATATCCATCAAAGGTCTAGCAATATGTTATGATTCAGTTTTCAGGGCTCATTATCCATGAAATGTTACATTGATCTAATTTTCAGTGTGTATTGCTGTGTATTTTGAATGACACTGAGAATTATGCTTGATGAAATTAATTTCTGCCTCACTCCAGTCTTCAGGTCTGCCTGGAAATTCTTCCAAAACATTGCAACTCCATGTTTTCTGCCTTCTTCAGTTCCTCGTCAGGTGTCTAAACCTGAGACAATATTTGTAATCAGCAGAGAGGCATGTGAAATCTTCTCCGCAAACAGACATCACTTTGTTCCCTTGGCACCTCTTGTTAAACTCTGGGATCCAGCATGGAAAAGATACAACACAGCTCGCCTTTATATTGGAAGAACAAGTTCTTAACTCCCTCCCTGTGGGGTATGTCTCCAATTAAATGACTAGATGGCTGAAAGCTCGCCATATGAGATGCATACCCCATCCATCACCCCAGAGAGATCATGTGGTATTCGTTATACAGTATATCACCAAGTCCACCGGCTTCACATTCCTCCCAGTCAAGGCCTATAGCGTTTGCCACAGAACTGAAGTCAAAGTAATTTTTTTTTAATCAAGTAGCTGACACCATACGATTGAGGGTCTGGCCTCATTGGGATGAACGCGAACAAGATAAATAGTGAGAACTCTCAGCCTTCGAAGCTTGTACCTTTTTCTCCCAATCGTTCTTTAAGCAGTCGGCACTTTGCTCAGCCATCTTCTTCAGCTCTACGATCTGCTGCTCTTTGCTCTCTCGGATCCTGTGTGAATCACGGAGCAGGCTCTGAACTGTCAAGTCACACAAACGATAAGAGGAATAAATAGAGGGAAGCATTGGCTTTGGAGTGCTCATAGGAATCCCCTGCTTGATTAAATTCCTGATTCCAGAACAGACTACGGTGACCAGTCACTTACACCAACAGAGAATTGTGATTAAAGCCACAGGCTCTCATCCCGTTTCTCAATGTAAGAGGGAATGACAACAAACACGTGTGTCGGCCTGGCGGAGTGCGTAGCGCACTCGCCTCGGGAGTCAGGAGATCGGGAGTCAGGAGTCTAAGTAAGTCTAAACTGTCGCTGCGATGCAGTGCTCGGGATGTGTGGCATTGTCAAGAGGCGCCATCCTTCAGCTGAGATGTTAAGCCAAGGTCCCATCTGCCTGTTTAGGTGGATGTTAAAAAATGGCATTAATCAAAAAGCGGTTTTCTCTCCCAGGGTGAAGGCAAGCAACTTCCCCCAATAAAATTAGTCACTTATTCTGCGGCTGTTTCTGGGACCACGCTGTGCGCAACTGGCTGCTGCGATTTGCCCACAAAACACACCATCGATACACTTTACAATATATCCCGTGAAGCGCTTTTGAAATGTCTCAATGATGTGCTAAGGCGCTACATCAAATAAAAGGGTTAATATTGATAATAACAACGCAGAGGGTTTATTTTTCTTCTTCAACTTGGGAAAATAGCTTCTTGTGATCTTGCGTGGTGGCTTATAGGCGCTCCAAAACTTGTGAAGGACGTTCTATAAATGCAAGTTGTTGCTGTAGGCTAACATAAAGAAGATGAAATAAACAATAGCTCTAATTGACACTGATAAGAGCAGTGTGATTTCCCATTAAATTCTAATAACCTTGTGATGTTTATCTCAACCTTTTAACCTTTCAGTCGGGATACTATTCATCAACTGAATCAAATCGCTGGTCAGTGTCAGCCTGACATGTACAGCTAAATTAAAGATAGAAAAGACCAAGCTGAGAATACCAGTCAGATTCATTTAAACAGCTAAAACAACACTGCAAAACGTCTGCTCAAAAGAAAAGTGCATAAAACAATCTCTTCGTGCTCAGAGATGACAAACCACTTGAGCTCCACTCCCACGATTTACAATATCATATGTATCCCTGGACGAGATTATTTTTTGCACTCACTCCCATCCACCCATTAGTCTCCATTTAGAAGTACCCTCCCTTCCCTCAGACGCGGAGGCCACACACTGTGAGAACAGTACAGGGGCCACCGCACTGAGCAAACTGCGTCAACAGCTGAAACCCTGTGCTAAGTTTCTTCACCTCTCCTTTCTAGGTTCTTGTTCACCTCCTCCGCTTCCTTCTGCTTGCTCCTACACAATGCCTTCAGTTCCTCGATCTCGTTGTTCTTCCGCTCCAGAATCTGGAAGAAACACAGAAAACGTGGCACGCTGTGTTGAGTTTAACAGGGATTCTCATGCCCAGAGACAGAACACCATACAGGAGCGATTTAAATTTCTGTATTAAAGGTCTGGTTAGTGCGTTTTCAAAGTGAAGCGTCAGCCACAATAACAACAACAACAAAATGACACTTGTATTGCGCCTTTCATGTAAGGAGGACGTCACAAAACACTGCCACGCAGCCCACCTCTACACCACACCAGCCCCTCACCACGCACAGCCACACACCAAACTCCGCAGCACAAACCCAGCCCCACATGCCACAAATGCTAATCCTGAGTAGTTCAGAATTGATTGAATTGTTAAGATTGGACTATGGTTCTGTTGGGGGCACTGTCGGCAGGAGGAGCATCGAGGGCAGTAATAGAGCAGCTACATGTACCTTCCACACACACCCACACCTCCCCCTTACTGTTTGTTGTGCCTGGTGAGAAAAGGAAAAGATGTGTGGAGAGAAAAATAAAATATTCTCCAAAATTCTAACTGTAGAATTAAAATAAAAAGTTAATGTCGACAGTTTAGTGGTGGGTATAATAGGATACAATTCCCAAATACCTTCTGAAATACTGCTGCACTCCTCAAAGAGTGAACAAACGACAATACTCATCGTTTTTATTGATAACAATCAACATTGATGCACTGCAAATGCTTTGACTAGTCACGTACAAATGCACACTGATAACTTCTAAAGTTCAAATGAAAAAAAATCAAAGGCTGCTCAGAACTGCAATGCTATTAACAGCCGAACATAATTTATTTCCGAATAAAGCAAGGATTTGACAAGCGTTATATTGGATGGGGGGGGGGGTGTGGGGGGTGGCGAGAAGAGAAGAGTGGAGGGAATCAAAAGATAGTTCCAAGTGAAAAATAAATAGATTGGGACTTAAGTTGGGTTGGATAATAATTTATAATCAGAATATCTAACAGCTGCTTACCACGTCAAACAGAACATTTTGAATATAAATAATGCAATATGACATTCGGGCAACGAATGATTTAACACGTTCAGGAAGACAGTGCTATTTCTGTACCAGAACCAATGTTGCAACTTAAAAGGGATAGAGGCAACAAAGGGAGGTTTAGGGATAAACTGCAATTTATTTAACTTGCAGCACGATGATTTTTTTCATCCATTCCTGAAAGGACTTCAGATTATAAGGGGTTCCGGAAGATGGTCAATATTTCAACCAGATCAAGCGAGGAAGGAAAGCATTTCAGAGTAAAAGTCAGATCTTAAATCTACTCCACTGACAACTAAAACCCATCACCTGATTCCCAAGCCCTTCCTGGCCTCTCGGGACCCTGTGACACCTGATAGGGATGGTTCTTAAACTGTAGTGTTGATATCGGAGATCAAAACAAGTTATTTAAAACTATCAGCTGTGAAGAGCAGGCACAATGGGCTGAATGATCTTTGCTTGTTGCATCTTGTCTCAGGTATTAATTAGGACTGTGGGAAACAAAGTCTGGATCAACACTTCGGATTAATCAATCATTCCGCTCATGGCTGTTTATTGAATCTTCCTGGCGCAAAAAAGAGAAGATTTTCCTCCTCCTCTTTAAATCTATCTGTGATTATCTTCAATTTGTGGCTTTTTATCCTCAACGCAAGTGTTTGTTCTTGTTGACCTACTCGCTAGTGTCTACCACGCGCGCACACACTCGCACAGGTTCCTGCTGTTCCCATCAAAAGACAGAAGATTCTGTAAGCCACGCAGCATCCGTGCGATTTGTGTCTGGGTACATACACCACGACCTGCCCTATTAGGGACGGGCCTTTTAAACAGTTGAGTGAACATCAAGTGCACTTCACCTGTCCTCTGCATCAGCAAAACTGAAAGGAGTCTTTCATCAAATGCATCTGTCCGTGGCGTTACACTCGCCGGGAGAGCGGCGTAGAAAGCTCAGCCCAATATAAAGGAGAAGCTGCACGTCAGGGCCCAGCCAGCAGAGGGTGGGAGTTTCGTCTTTGCTCTCATCGGGGCCACACAGTTCGGACCATCACTGATGGCAGATACAATCACACAATGTTAATGTGTGAGATGCACCTGAGCAAATACTAGCATCTGAGACTGAACTCTTTGATGTGAAGGATAAGACGGTCCCTCCAGCATAGGGACTTCCTGTCTGCTGATAGTGTTTGAATTAAAAATGTCTACAGAAGTCTTAACATTCGGCAACTTCCAGCATCTGTAGCTGCGAGACCCACAGAGGAGGCCTCGGGACTGTATCGCCCCACCATTCCTTTGGATCTTTGTCTTACTGAATTACAAAGGCAGGTCAGGTCACACTGGGGCTTTTAACCAGCACAATCAGACACAGATGAAGCCCGCATTTAATATTTATGCTTCAGTGAAGACAAAATCATCTCTTTGCTAATCCACCAGTTTTATTTAGCATTTTGTGTCCTTATCACTCTTCCCCAGACTTTTTAAAATTAGACCAATTCACCACAGCCATTAGTCTTGGGCAGAATGATGTGTAGCTTTCTAATGTGGTTTTACAGAAAGCTATTATTTAACAAAGCAAATGCTTAGTAGTCTTGGCGTCAGAGGTTATTTAAAACCCATGAATTACACTAAACAATGCCATTTTCTTGTTTTCCTCCTTTTTTTCTCAACCGAACTATTTTAACGCAGAATATTCACCCCCCCGTGTGGGGTTGCTGCTTGTCACAAGTGCTCTGAGACCCTACCCTGCATTCGGGGCTTCAATTAAAAGTTATTGTTATTGTTTTCAATGGCAGGCATCTTCACACACAGGAGTGCGGCCATCCTTAGCCATGTGTCGTGGTGATCTTCAAAACCAATGAAGACGAATATCAAATTAAAAAGGGAAGTAACCGAGAAAGCAAGGAGTCTCTTCTTTTTTCTACCCAACTCCACCCGCACCCTTTCTTTTGCACTCGACTCCTTTTGACTCCTTTTCCCTGTTTGGGTTTCGATCACAAAACCTCAGCCGAGTGTCCATTGTTCATGTGTCGGACTTCACCCGAGTGTCAAAACTGGCTACTCAGGGGCATCAGAGTCGAGCCTGAATTTGTCCACCGACCATAGGCTTTTGCCAACTTTTCAGCCAACATAGCATGATGGCTTTTATGCAGAATAAAATGTATTTTATCCAGGTGAATCCAGGGGCACATTGACTGTATTTATCATTGACTATTCCGATGGGACAAAATGACTATGAGGATATGCTACATAGAAGGAAGAGAGTGGGAAAAATGGGAGAGAAAAGGGGGTGAAAAATAATGCCAGTGGAACTTGTTGTACACGACCTGCCCTACTGTACACTGGACGTACGCTGGTGTAATTATAACAAGATGGCCCAGTTTTACTCAATACTAACAAACGTCACATATGACTTATTAGGTTACGTGACTAACAACAGCTGTATCCTGCAAGCTACTGAAGTTTCGTCTCTTTAATGAACGTGGTCGTGACTTTTCTTTTCTTGCAGGAAATTCAGAAAACATGATTTAACCACATCAAAAAGCGCCCCAGCTCTCCTTGGTTTGGGTTGGTTTCAAGGTTACACAACGAATCAAGGAAGAATCCGATAATCTGCAAATAAGTCATGTGCAGGTCAGGGTCCCAATCACAAAGACCATGGATGTGATATGAAACTTGGCGCTCACAACCCAGCGAAGAAGCGCACTGCTTATCCAATTAGGAGCTCAAGTAACAATAATAATAATATAGTGGTCAGCCCAGTGCAAATGGGAGCACTCTCACTTCGGAATCAAGATGTTTCTGGGTTGAAACCCCAAGTTGGGAAGATGAGCTCATAGTCCAGGCTGACACTCGGGTGGGGTGCTCGGGGAGTGCTGCACAGTCGGAGGTGCCATCCGTTGGATGAGATGTTAAATCGAGGTCCCATCTACCTGGTCACGTGGACATTAAAAATTCCGTGGCGTGTTTGAAAAGAGAGGAGAGTTTCTTGGCCAATATAAAATTGGTCCTTCACTTCACGGCTATTTGTGGGATATTGCTTTGTGCATGACACTGCAGGCACAAATCGGCTGTTCCATTCACCGACAATCATAGTAAAATCCTCTGAAGTGCTAGAAGACAAGTTGACAACATGATAGGGCGCATGTGCAGTGCAGCAAGCACATGTGCAGTGAAGATATTATAGAAGCAACTGAACACTTTGGGAGAAAACAGGACTAATATCAAACCTTACCTTTTGCACATCCGTATCATGCTTTTGCTGCAGTTTGAGCTTCTCTTCGTGAAATTTTGCTTCCACCATCTTTGACTTCATCTCAATCTAGAAGGATAACATCAAGCAAAAAATGTCACTATGTCTGACTTGTTTTCCCCCCCATTGTAAAAAGAACGTTTACTTTGAGTTCAGGAATTTCTTTAACAACACTACCATCAATTTAAGTTTCGACAAGCGTCCTCATTGAAAAATGGATGTTGCAATTATGCCTTTAGATGTACGGCGCTGAAAAACACAAACCATTTAACACTTGCATTTGAATTCACACTGAGAATTCACATTGTGAGTTACTTTGAAGTACAGAAATCTGTTTTGCCGACAGAGACGACATTTAATCTGCCCCAGCCTAGTCCCACAAACAGAAATGAGATGCACAACTAATTAACCTGAGTCTTAGTGAATTTTGGATGAGGGAGGAATATCGTAGAAAGATATGAGAGAATTATTTTCTTCCCAATAGTGCTGAGGGATCTTTAACATTTCATCTGAACAATCCAAAAAGCTGGTTCACCGTATCCTCATTTGAATATAAATCCATTTATCCAAAAATATAGGGATGAATCAATACCTGCAATTTAAAGTGTACATTTTAAAATTTGTGATCAGCTTCGAATTTGGCATCGTTTGGTCAGTCAGATAATACTAATAATAATCCTTGCATTTGATATAGCACGTTTCACATCTTATCGACGTCTCAAAGTGCTTCACAGAATATACTGTAAAGACTGCATATTTGTGGGCGAAATGCAGCAGCCAATTGCGCACAGCAGCGTACCACAAACAGTCGCGGGTTGAAATGACCAATTTTTTTTTGGGGGGGAGGGTTTATTATTAGGCATGTGGAGTAAGGAAACTTGCGCAAACGCACATTTGTTTTCTTCAGGGAAATATTCACCTTTCACAGATCTCAATTTTATAGAACCTAAATCAATCCACCACATTCCCAGCACTGCACTGAAGCATCACTTTAGAGTATGAGCTCAATTCCTGACGTGGTTTTGAGCCCACAATCTTCTGAAAGAGAGGTGAATATGCTTTCAACTGCGCCAAACAGACACTCATCTGGATTTGCTTGCGCGAGATCTGGAACTTGTTGTAGAAATCTACGTGACCACTTATAGCCACCAGACACGATGAAACGTTGACCAGCGAGTCTACAAATGGTTTTAATCTGGAGTGAACAATTTCAAAAACAAAGGCACACACTGGAATGCTTTACAAACCTTCTCCTCCCAATTAGGATTCCTTTTTTTGTGTACAGTTGGGAGTCCTGTTGCTTAGAGCATTCGCCTTACAAGTGAGAGACCTGGGTTCAATTCCAGGCAGGGCAAAACCTTGGGCAAGTTTCCTTGCTCCACACCTAATAATCATCCCTCAAAAAAACAATAATAAATTGGTCATTTCAATCCACAACTGTTTGTGGGACGCTGCTGTGCGCAATTGGCTGCCGCGTTTCGCCCACAAATATAGTCAATTCACTTTACAGTATATTCTGTGAAGCGCTTTGAGACGTCTAGAAAAGCGCTATATCAAATGGAAGGATTATTATTATAATTACAGTAGTGTGATATCATACGTGTGTTCAGAAAATGCCTTGCACTGAGCAAGTCATCTATTAGGGCAGTGTAAACAAGGAGGTGTTTTTTTTGGGGGGGGGGTTCTACCTTTTAACAGTTAAAAGGAGATCAAAGACTGTCTGTTGATATAAGAATCGTAAATAAAAGGATTACAAATTTACAAAATACATTTGCTTCTTTTCCCTTAGAAACTCCTAATAACTGTAGCAACGCGAATAGAGCAGTTTATGCCGGAGGGACCTGGGCATAAAAAAATTATGAATTATGCTGATTGTGTAGAGAGCTAAAGGAAACAAAAAACACATGGAACAGTTGGTTAAGCACCTTGCACACAGACTGTTGGGAGATCAAACACGGAACTATGGATACTGTGGTGAGTTGGAATCAATGGAGACAGAGAGAGTCGACAGGAGAACAAGATGGTGGCTCTTCTCATAACCAGTGATTCCCCCCAACGCATATTAACGACAGACCTTTGATGGAAGAACTAGGCAGGTTATCGAAGAGCGTGTCCTGGCCAACAATGTCCCAAATAAAATTGGTCGCTGATTCCATGGCTGTTTGTGGGACATTGCTGCGGTGCAAACTGGCTGCTGGATATGCTCACGAATACACAGTGTATCTGTGAAGTGCTTTGAGACATTGCAACGACCTGATTAGTCGCTGTACCATATGCGAAAATTATTATAATAGAACCACACCGCTCTGACAAGGGAATGTTCTAATCTACAAAGACCTACAATATGATACAATTCCTTTTTCTCTCTGACAAGGATGGATCACCTAGGTTGATTATCTCTCAGCAAACATTTGGGCAATTTAATATTCCAGTCATCACATGGCGTGTAAGCAAATCCTGCTAATTACCATTAGTGTCTTCTTCATACTAATGGTAATAAATAGAATTTGCTATTTTTTAAGGCAGCTCTTAATATCGTCCTCTAGATACTAATTCCAGTAATGTCTGTCTCGCACGTATTTGCTTTAAAGAGAAATCAAAATCTGTTTGATGTCTTTAATTTCCTGGCTTATAAACAGATCTCTATGCATATGGGCTGCTCGTTATCTGGTGCCTTTGGCTCTGATCTGCTTTGAACTCTCGATCAGTGCTGTTAGCTTGTCGTCTCTTATCTGATCACCTCTGGGCCAGAGGTGACATTTTGGAACTTGAATGCACTTCAGATTTATAACTTTTGCCCCCGAAGCATTGTGCCTGTGCAAATGTGCAGGTCCAGTGCAACTGGAGCAGGTAATCTTTCAAAACATTTCAAATCCAAAGTTAAAGGAAACGTTCTTTTAAGATAACGAGTTGCCCACCAAGTGCTGAAGCCCCCTGCACCTCAGAGTGCTAACAAATGTGATCAGCGGCTTGAAGGTGTCTTCTTGATCTCATCCAGAATGCTGGGAGAGGCAGACAGGCAGGCTGGGAGCTTCTGCTGGAAGGAGTCCTCTAGAGTAGTGGTTAGAGCATTCACTTCACAAGCGAGAGACCTGGGTTCGATTCCTGGCGGGGTGAAACTTTGGCCAAGTTTTCTTAATCCACAATAATAATCTCTCAAGGAAATAAATAAACATAAAATAAAGTAATTTTGTCACTCAATCCACGACTGTTTGTGGGGACACTGCTATGTGTAATTGGCTGCCACATTTCACCCACAAATAAACAGTCAGTTCACTCTGCAGTATAAAAAGCGCTTTGAGACATCTAGAAAACGTGAAAAGCACGATATCAAATGTAAGATTACTATTATAAACGTGAAAGGCGAGTTCACATGTGCCTTTCTGAATCAAGTCTCCTGTTTACAGACTAACCTTAGCTGAGAACTGGATCCTCGCCTCTCTAGTCAATAATTCTCAGCACTACATGGAGCTCAGACATCAACAATCTGAACACACGATACAAAAATTCAAAACTGCTGATCAGGTCCTTGAAATTCTGAGAGACAGGAATAGATAGATATTTGTTTGTGTGAGGAGCACTTTGTAATGTCCGTTTGAAGTGAAAGACACTTTATAAACACAGATTAGGTGGATAAATAGAAAAGAAAGTGTGAATGATTCACTCCTGGAAGGATATTTAGTTAATGTTTAATAATAATAAATAATAATAATGGATAAAGGGGGAGACAGTTTCTCATGTCCATTTGTGACCCTGAATCTGATGAGATTTGTGGAGTCCTGTAACTCATTGGTTAGCCTCACAAGCGTGAGACCTGTGTTCAAATCCAGGCAGGTCAGAGCGAAACCTTGGGCAAGTTTTCTTACTCCACACACACGCCTAATAATAATCCCTCCAAAAAAGCACAATAATAAAAATTGGTCATTTCAATCCACGACTGTTTGTGGGGGACGCTGCTGTGCGCAATTGGCTACCGCGCTTCGTCCACAAATATACAGTCAATTCACTTTACAGTATACTCTGTGAACCGCTTTGAGACGTCTAGAAGACGTGAAAAGTGCTATATCAAATGTAAGGATTATTATTATTATGATGATGTTACTTTGGATGGTTGTGTTGAATGTGAAGCCAGGCCAGACTGTTGGATTCAAAGTCAGGTGTAAGGTGTTCACTGTGAATTGTATGGGGGTGATCCGAACACAGGGAGGTAGATTGTGCCGCAAATGGAAACACCAGAATGGAAAAACTCATCTTATGCTCTAAAACCATCTTTCTGCAGTTCATAAAATTGGCTTCCAATTAAGATGATGTAGACCTAGTTTTAATTTTCCACAGTTCGGCACAGTGTGTGTGTGTGTATATGTGTGGGAGAGGGGGCAAAGATAGTAAAGGTGCACGTGACCTGGCTGCTGAAACTCCACGGACCATGGAAGAACACTCATGCTGCCTCTCCTCAACGAGCACGAGAGAAAGTCCATGTGTACTGAGGTGATCGGATTGAAAGTAGACACGAGATCACATACTGGGAAACCGCAATGTCAACTCTCACCTGGATGGGAGAGAAACGCCTGACGGGGAGGCACGGGAAAATCTTATTTTGTTTCAGTGGCTGAGGTGACCAAACTCTAACGCAATCTCAAGTCCTCAATTACTTGCAGCTTCTTACTGCAAGGGAAGGCAGTTCAACTAGATTAACGAGTTATGAGCACCAATAAACCATCTTGTGGGTTATCTAAGGGGCAGAGTTGGTATGAAAGCACGGTCAAACACATTCTGAATTCCGCTTTCCGTTCAATTCATGGCAACGACAAGAGCCTCAGTCACTTGTTATTAAGATAGTTTTGCAGAAAAGACATCAGATTTTTATATTTCTGAGGTGACACGATGTTGCAGATGGGGTTTAAAAGCACGGAAGGAAAAATAAAGTTTTACTCTAATTGAAGTTGTACAGAAATAAAGACAGCCAGAAACTGAAAATACCAGGAACACAAGCTGGTCAGAATCAAACAAAGAGTAAGACGGTGCCACGGAAACAAAAAAAAAACTTCAGGACCTTAGATCACAAAGAGAAAAGTTGCCAACTGCACAAATTGTGCAGGAAATCCAACAAAGCAAAACCCACTACAAAGGAGGATAACAAAGAAACCAAAAGGACAATGCGTAACTGGAACAGGGAACAATACTCTAAGAAACCCAGATGGAAAGTTGTGTTGATGCAGGTGGTTTTCGGACAGCGTTCCGAATAAGGAGGAAAAGAGGTCAAACATCACGGCAGTCAAGAAAATAGCAACAGAAATATAAGAGGAGGGCCGGTAAAACGGTCTCCATCAGCATTATCAAACACAAGCGTTGTGAAGAGAATTCACAGGACGGTTCCAGTCACCTTTTTACGTCGACAAAAAATCAAAATGTCGTCCATTTTGGAATTTAAGACGATAAATATGGAGCAAGAAGAGACCATTTTGCCCGTCAAACCCACTCCTTCTACAAACTATGGTGATCTGCCCACTCGGGGATTCTGCCACACCAAATGAATCTCTTGGAAGAGGAAGAGCCACCAGAAAGCAAAGGACATGATCCACACAAGATAGGAAACCCTATTCGGAACGCTTTCCGCAGCAAATTGGTTGAATTTTTTGCATTCATTCCCCACAAACCATCTCAACAGGGGCATTAAATCACCTGGCATTGTCCGTGGCTTTCAACATTAAAGACTGAAATTTGCTCAATCTATTCAGCTGGTGTTAATCATAACTTCACACAGCCTGTTGTCGTGCCTGCCAAGGCACTTTAAAGCTCCACTTTAAAACCATTGGGTGGGAGGGGATGTTTTGATTGAAGGGATCAAATTGATCTCCGCGTATGTCTGGGCCAGGTTAAACACTTATACGCTGGGTATTCTGTTACACAATAATCAACCACAGATTAAATACGAATGCAATATAAATAGATTTGAAATGCTGTAAAGTAATTGTGAACACATTTAGCACCAAACTAGAATGAATTTGACGTACGGTTTGCAATTTACAGCTTTGATTGTGATAAGAATCAGAAAAGAATTGTACAAGCGGCAGGTAATCAGAAAATTGTTTAAAGCCAGCACACTTTCGGGACACCTGACAGAAAGGGTACAAACACGCTGCTCTCGCTAAATGAATTTGGAAAAATAACTGGTACACATTTGAGGTGTTTGGATCAATTTGTGTGTGAGGTTTGTAACTCAATTATAACACCTGGAGCTTCTCTGTTCCAAATGCCACAAATTGTTGCTGTTGTCATAAAGTGTGTCAACTGAAATATGCTTTTCAGCCCTCTTTACTTCACGTTCAGTTTGCTGGCCTCAGTTTTCTGTTGACAGCATTTTTGGGGTGGGGAGAAGAGATCAGGTTAATACTGTGAGCTGGTGAGCTTCTCATACACAGATAGGCAGCTGGATCACTGTTAAATGCTGTTGACAAGAGCCATGTAATAATTTATAGGCAGGCAGTGAGGGCAGAGATTAAAATCTGTGGAAGATTTTAGCGCGTTCAAAGCAAGCTCACGCTGGATATTATTACCCAGGCGATTACTGTCAGGGTCCAGTGTAAAAGGTCTCCTCTTGGACATTTCTCCTCCGGTTACTTATCTCCCTCAGGCAAGGCAATAAATTGAGGACAATCTGTGACATTATCCTTTCAGGGAAATTACCTGTTCAGACACTGCAATCCCATCCGACCTGAGCCCTCAATTCAAGTCTGTTAATCATAACACTCATTCCCCTCCAGTGCATGGAGGCACATAACTCCATACGTATTGTGGCTGCACTCAAACTAATCTGTGAGGGGGGGGTCAGAGAATCCAGGAGAAGCTAGGAAGCTAAATGTTGACTCGCTCTATCAGTGGGAGTTTGCTGGAATATCATGTACTGTAATTGCTTTCTGCCAGATGCTCAAAATTTGACTCTGGTCTCTACGAAAAAAAAGGTCTGATGGAAAGAGGACAGTCTTGGAAAATGCACTAATTTTATTGTAAATTGCGAACGATAGATCCAAAAGCAAAGATTAATCCTCATATTTGTAAGATGTGGTTAGCAATGGAACTGTACATGTTTTTGCACATTAAAGAGCCATTAACAGGTATAAAGAATGTTCTTTTGGATTACATTATGTAGAGAACACACACAGATTTCAATACTTTAATGTTACATTAGTTTCATTATTAACAAACTGTTTTGACACTTTATAAGACCAGAGGAAAGAGTTGCCAAAGCTCAGGAACTGCAGTGATGAAACCAAGATACTGTATATACTTGGATACGTTATCTGCAGGCCTGTAATATATATGTACTGTGTTTCTATTCATATATAATAATAGAATAATCCTTGCTTTTGATATAGCACCATGGGTTTAGAAAATCTGACACAAACTAGTAAAATCTGCCACAAAATGCCCGCCACCCCCACCCCTGCCTAGAGGGTTTATTCATCTCATTGCATGGACCCACTGGTGTCTTTATACTGAAGCAAAACAGGACTTGTTCATCCCGATTCAAAGAAATGTGTCTACTAAAGTAATTAATACTCTATGGACACAAGCAGCTTAGATACTGGGAGAAACTCCCTTCTCTTTTTGAATAGTGCAATGAAATCTTTAATGTCCACCCAAACAGGCAGACAGGACCTCAGTTTAACCTCCCATCTGAAGACTACCCACCTCCCCACCCACACCCTAGCACTGAATTGGAATACCATCTTAAGACTATATGAGTTCCATATCATGATGTTGGGCTTAAACTCTAACCCTCTCATTTAGAAGCAAGAGTGCTACCTCCCAACCGAACCATGCTGACACTCAGGAAATCTGTCCATTACAACTTCGAGTGTCCCCCTCTACCCACAGTCCAAGTGATCTCATGTCACACCAAAATGGAAGGAAGATTTATTTGCAAAGAATGTGCTTTGCGCAGGCAATGTAGAGGAAACACACAATTCAAGTGTGTGAAACAAGAAGTACATGACTGACTGGAAGTGCTTAGAAAGCTATGATTGGTCAAGTGGTCAGATCAGAATATCAGGTAGTGAATGTAGACCTAGATTAGTCAACCTATCCTCATAGCTCAATCTCCTCATCCCAGGAACTTAAATAAGGAGACCAAAACAGCACTCAATATTCCAGGTGTGGTCTCACCAAGGCCCTATACACTTGCAGCAAGACTTCGCTACTCTTATTCTAACCCTTTTGCAATGAACGCCAACATACCCTGCTACCTTTACATACAAACTCAGACACCTTGTTTCATCATGCTGGTTCAGATCTCCCACAACAAGCTATCAATGCGGGACACATTCATAAGGGACAGAAATGGTGAGGCACATGACATTACCATACAATATATTGCTCAGGTATTAATATTGTGTACATTCAAAATCTCTGCCAGCAGCAACTCAACAATTAATCTGATAAACATCGGATTTCATCCCATTACTGTGAATTTGACACTCAAAACACACAAGTACTGTATCCCCAAACCTCTAAACCTGTCAGCTGTAGCTCAATTACACATTGGATCCAATGGTTAGAAGTTCCTCCTCCTCCACCTCCTCTGGTTTTTCTCACCACCTGAAATAATCACCATACAATTCAGCACTATGGCTGTGTCAGTGTGGGCGGAGAATTACTTTTAAAAGACTGGGACTTTTAAGATGAATTGATTAAACCAAAACATTGCAATTTATGGGAAGAGTACTATAGTTAAACCACATCACAGCCTCCAGCACATCAAGCATTACTCAAGAATATTTTTTGAAATGCCTTTCCCACAATTTAGGTCCTTCTAAGAGGTGCGTCACGCAGATTAAAAGCGAAACTCCCTTTCTAAGCAGGCCAGGTGCAGTTTCTCAAATAGCTATTGTTCATAAAAGAAACAGGGGGGGTAGTTGCATGTACCTCTTCTTAACGCTGAGTGAGAAGGCAGCTCAGAGACTTCAGAGCAAGCTGCCCACCAACCAACTCAGAGGGTGACTGATGGCTGGGGGGATGGAGGTGGTAGAGGAAAGTAACAAACTAAATACACCAAACCTAGAGAAGCTATTTTACTACCGGGCCTGGGTGAGCGCTAAAACTGTGTCTTCGTACGAAGGCCCAGGATGAGAGTCCCTGTTTTTGCCAGCTCAATGGAGTCTGGACAGCCTTAACCCAGCTCTTTACGGTTGCACTAGCAACTGCCTATACTTTAACACTAAACCAGTAAAAACGTACCGGGAGAAATAGTTCATAAGGATAACCTTGTCCCAGGAGAATGAAAACATTTGGAATGCTGGAACTTGAAGTTAAGATTGAGGCGTGTTTATGGTTCAGAGAACTGGCCAGCTACAGAGATGATGGGGACACTGGAGGTAATACCTCTTCCCCACCCACCCTCCAAAAAAAAGAAATAACAAAAGACCCTTCAATTCAGAAAGTTTAGCTGCTTTTGATGGTCCTGTACGATAAAGAAAGATGAACATGTGCTTTTAAACTGATCACGTGTCCTTACTTGTGCATCTCCGTGACAAAACTCTTGGCACTTTTAAAAATGCTGGTTTTAATAAGGCCCAACAAATGTGCAACAGATGTGAGACAAAGACATTTGCTGCCCATGGAGCAACTATTAATAAACAGAGAAGATTATGCAAACCACTAATGCTTGTACTGCAAATAATTTTGTTTTGATCATTTTTGTTTAAGTTTTTTTTAAATGCTAAAATTCTTAGAAAACGCACAAAAAAACATTCCCCAGAAATGTTTGATTCCGCTGTCAGCAATCTGCGAGTATAGAGGATTAGCAATGCAGATTCAGATATACTCAGGTTCAATAGAAAACATATTAATCCATGTCATAGTGGGCCATCCATTAACCCTTAGTCTTCCATAGAAGATGTGAAAAGCGCTATATCAAATGCAAGAATTATTATTATTATTATTAATGGATTACAATCTTGCTGCTCAGGCCATCAGTGTAACTCGGTGAAAGATAAGTTTTCACTGTACGACAAAAAAAAAATCACATCAGCAATCATTGCAATTGCACCCAGATCAATCCATAGATTAATGAACACTAACGGGTTGAAAACGTTAAATAAAACTATTTCATGAAGCCTGGAATTTCTCAGAACCTGGAGGTAATTTGAGTTAACATGCACTATTTCATCCCCACCCTCCCCACAGGGCACTTACTTTTTGCTTGGATAAGTTTCCTCTGGTGCAAGGTACCCTTGGCTACCTCACTCTGCTATAGCTATGAGAGCCGAGGTAGTCGGCATTTGAAATGCCCACTACTTTGGGCAGTTGTGATCCTGAACAATGCGCAGTGAATAATGATCGATGGGAACGGTGATCCCAAACCCAGGACCTTCAGCCATCAGTAGTATCCCTACCTCCTGCACAAGACAACAACAATGTGCAGTTATATAGTGGCCTTCATGTAAGGTAGCATCCTAGAGCGCTTGACAATGGATCACAATGTTAGGCATTAGCGAACTCAGTACAAAGAGGTCTCTATAGAGTAGAGACCTTCCTTGCTTAGAAGGTTCAATATAAACACAATATTCTCCACCTCACCCCCAAAATTTCAAACAGTACAACATAAGCGTTGTGCCAGAGGTGCATTCATTCAAAGGAAAATGTGAGAATGCCACGCTCAGAATCCCGGAATCCCAGAATCCTGGGTGCCAAATAGAAAAGTCTGATTCAAAAATCCCCGAGATGGGTATCTAGAGGACATAGATACACAAGAACTCAAAATAATCCATAAGCCAGATGCCTCTCTCAGGCCGTTTCTGGATTCTAACCTTGGAGCAATGCTCTGGCAATGGTCATCGAGGTCGCTGACCAAACACGTGAACTGGAAAGCTGCAGGAACACATCAACTTTCAAGCATCTCCTTGTTGACTTCAGATTTCCTTTTGGACCATTGACTCAGGGTCTGGGGCTGAAACACTTGTGGTGTTGAATGGTAACCTAATATTGATACTCCTGATTATTTCTGCTGGCCCCCTTTCCCAAAATAGAAACAAAATGGCCACCCTGCGTAATTTAACACCCTGTGAGGGTTCGGGCTCAAAGCCAGCCTGTCAATGACACCTTCACTTTAAAACACCTGTTTGTACATTTCCATCGTACTGGTTACTGTGCAAAGGAAGTCTACAGAGATCACTTTCCTTTTAACCCATTTAAAGCCGTAATTAACACTCGCTGCTGCTCTGTGCCAAAAAGATGATGAGGTTAAAAGGCCGTTGCGTCTTTCTCAACGGTTCAGAGCGGTCAAATGGAGCTTTTCAAAATGGTCTACACAGCTCAGGAATCTGTAGTCACTCAAGCTCGCTTCCTGGTGGGTCAGACAGGAGCAGCAACAACACCCAGGCAGAGTCCACAAACTGCTTTGTACATCATGTCAACAAAGGTGAACAAGTCAACTGTGCATTGGAGAAGGGGGAGGAGAGGTTACAAAGCATTTCTTTATCCTCCCCATTAGTACTTTTCTCTTTTACAAAGCAGCAAAGTTCAGAAGGTTATTTGGGGGTGTAGAAACAACCTACAAAGGGTTAACTATTCAAAAGTCTTCAGATCTGAAATATATATTAGAGCCATCTCCAGCCCTTGACCTCGGGAACCTCATTTTTAATCCGACCCAGACGGAGGGTCTGAAATCCCTTTTCTTAGGTCTCTCTGATGACTACAAGGTTAAAAGCAGTTTAGGGTCAGTCTCAACTCACCAGGTGATGGTTGGGGATTTTCACTACAATCTTAAACAGACCTGCCCAAATTGACACTAAATTACACATCACCCTCATACAAGAGGCCACACAGATAAATGGTGTCGGAAATGGAAATGTACTGGACAAGTATTCCAGGATCCTGTCTGTAGTAATGTCAACAAACATGAAATACTGCAGAAGATAAATGAGTAACAAGTCTGAAGAAACTGTGAGAGGGAATGTGCATTTCTACAGCACCCATATCACATCAAAATTCTTGATGTGAATTTTGGGTTACTAAGTGTATGGGTGCTATGGGTTATTAAGTGTAAGTGTGCCTGCAACACCACACAAACAGCCATGAAGTGAATGACCAGTTAAATTGGAAGATTGATGGCCGTCCGCAAAATGTGTGATGAATGAAAATCATTCTAGGACTGGTCAAAATGTCAGGACCGAGATGCTCATGGACACCACATGTTACTGCAGGGGCCGCGTTTCTCAACATTCACTGCTCACACAATTGTGGTTTGCATTTATTTAAATCGTTGCCAACAGCGAGTTTGGAAGAAAATCAGTGAAACAGATTGTAAAGCCACTAAAATGAATAGGGCTTCAAAAAAAACCCCGAGTGAGACGAATTGCAAACCCATTCAAATGGAAGAGTGAGATTTTCTGTTTTTAGTTAAGGAGCAGAAACTGTTTCCAGCTTTTCCAGTACAATTTATGACATTACCTCAACTGCTCGATATGTTACTGCCTTGCAACACACTCCAGCCAATGTATTACCCAACATTTACTGAAATGTTCCATACCTTTCCTCAAAGCCCAATAATTGAATTATCAGAAAAACATTGTTAGAAATTGTCACCAAAATCCTTTCCTGCCTCCAAAGTGATTCATCTCTCCTGAAGAGCAGATAGGGAGCTGTCATCTGTGCCAATTTATCATTGGAAAGGGAGGGCATTACTGTTGTGGATTGACATCTCCAAAAATGACCTATTTGCTCTACCTCTTAAAACTACCTAGATGAACTGCTTGCACTGGGAAAGCGTGCAGTACAAACGTAATTACATTGGGTGGGTGGGGGGGGGAATGTATTACAAGCTAAATTAAATCCCACGTGTCTATGCCCGTAAGGTGCCCTTAATTATGCAATTATGATAAGGATGGATTATATAACTTGACGCCAGGGCATCTGTAATTCCCACAGTGCGCACGGTTTACACTCGGTGCATAATACATATGCGTTTACACTTGGCACAAAACAGACCCCTTTTACATTTTTGCTGACAAACACCTTTCACAGACCATTACTACGCCAGAAACCATAGTGTTGATGTCTATTCAACTTGCTACGTGAGAAAGGTTCTTTGACTGAGTGATAATAACGGCTAGGTTCGTTCTCCACGAGGCTGCAGTTCCGTTGTATATTGTGTTCTGGGATTCCCTGCACACTGCAACAATGCTGCATGATGAGGACCGGGAAAGGAGAGAGGTTCAATTTCATCTACTGGGATTTTTCAGAGTTTTAATTGTTGAACATCAAATGAAAGAGGCCAGGTGTGTGGGCTACAGAAGGCGTTTTAGCTGCACATATATTCTTACCTCTTTCTCATGCATTCGAGCCAGACTCTGCTCCTCGCGAAGCGCACTAACTTTTCCCAGGCTTGGTTTTGGTGCAATCTATAGAAATGGCAGAAAAAAAAGATCATGTTCACAGATAAAAGAGGGATGGTGGGGTGGGGGTGGGGGGGGGGGCTGGCAAATCTATAGAAGACTCAATTTCATTATGCAGAGATTCCAATTATCAGTGCCACCACCCTCCTTCTCCTGCACCCCGCAACCCCAACAACTAACGTCTAAAACCCTCAACGGTGTCTTCATTTGAATATCTAAAACCTACCGGAGACAAAGAGATGGGTTTCTCCCTCAAATATCTCGGATTTTCTATCTGTAAAACAAAAGCAAACAATGCCCACACTATTATCGATCACTGAGGTGTCGGTTTTCCCTTCAACTCTCACATCGGGTGACTTCAAAAGAAGAAGCCAGCTAAAAAGGCAGCCGCTGTTTACCAGTCAAAAGTGTCTGCTCGCAGAAGATCTTAATGGTATCGCAGGGACTCGATTCCCAAAAGCTTTTACATGCAAACCCTTTCCGCCACTACCACAAGAGGCATGTTGCAATCACATCTCGCCTAGCATGTCTAATCCTGAACTTCACACCCGTGATAAAAACTTCAAACAGACTCTTTACATAAAAGGCTAAAGCATTTCAAATATAATAAACCACAAAAAAGGGGCTTATAAGGGCTTGCATTTTAAGTCACCACATTGGGCCAGCAAGAGCGCACTGCAAGCTGAACACAGCGCAGCATCTCTCACTCCAGCAGCTGAATAGATGGAATTTCCACAATCTTCCTGCAGACTCCCACCCCATCAAATGTGAAACTGTATCAAATCCCTGTCTGTCCAGCGCCTTGGGACGTCCTTCCAAAGTGAAAGGTGCTGCCTAAGTGTAATTTGTATTGTAAGGGTTGACTTTAGCAACCAGATTTTGTTTGGGCAAATGCTTAGTTCATAAATAGTCTCTGGGTCGTGATTGACTCTGTAACTGAGGCAGAGGTTCGAAAAGAGCCTCGGAGAAGGTATGCTAACAGCGGAATACACCAATCACATTCCCTAAATGAGGAAGATCACACAAATGATGACTAACAAAGACATGAATGAACAGAGATTCGAATAATCATGGAATTGCTGAGCTTCAATAGTGCCTCAGTGCTTGAATGTATCATTGGCGCTACCAAAGGGGAAATGCAAGAAAGAAAATGGGGAACACTCTAAAACACACACAAATTAAGGTTCTTATTTATGAATTTTAATTTATTCAGAATGAGGCCCTGAGAATTACACATCTGCACTGCAATCAAAGGGTTCAATTACCATCCTAAATCACAGAAACAAAGCACGTGCTGTTCATTACTCTCCTTTGAACCCTCGATTAGATTATACTTCCTGGTATGTGTGTGCTTTTTCTAAATACACAGTTTCATTAGTTGTTGCCTTTTTATCCAGCTTTTTTTTCCGGTGACAAAAAATACATCCTTGATAAACGTTAACGTTCACAAAAGTGGATTAATCCCTTGTGACAGACAACAGAGAATGAATAATTTTTATTCCACTGTTGAGTGCCAGGATTTACTGCAGTTGGCACAGAGTCTCAGACTTTGAATGTTGCTGCCGTGTTATTTAATTAGGTGGATATATTTGAAGGCCACTCAGTTTTGTACTTTAGTTTTATGGGGATTGTGATGCTTCTTTAGAAGAATGATCAAGCTGCAACAACTAAGGCTGAGAAGGGAATTAATTTCTTAACATTTGCTGAAATGAGCTGTAGCTCGGCCCCTCTGCAGTCCAGTACACTTCCCAACACAAGGCTCAGGCAGTTCCGCGCTGCAGCTGTCTCTGGCGCCTCCTTCACTGACTACTAAAAGGACTTTGAAGTTTCTAGAGGCCAAAACCATTCTATTTGCTCTCATGCAAACCCACAACTAAAGGATATGGGATGACTGTACTTGCTTTGATCTGTTTATTACTAATATTGTATTCTCAACAGGGTTAGTCACTGAAGTGCAGAGCTATTGTGTGGACTTTGGTTGCTCTATTTATATGTGAACGACCAGAAGTTTGTCAAAATGCCTGGAATTTAAGCATAGATTGCCATCGTTCCCCCACCCCCAATTGATGTGATCGGTCAGGTTTGCACAGAACAGGATACCAAAGAAAGTCTGGCAAAGATAACTGAACAAGACCATCAAGTAAAATTTGTTTGACTGAGTAAGGGAGCTTCTTATTAAAAGCAAATAAAATGTGAGAAGGACAGCATGACAAGGGTGCTGGAACAGAGGAGGGTAAGAATAAGAATATTATAGATCAATCGGAACCCTTTATCGGTGAGTTTTGCATCATTGGATTCTCTATCAATTCCATGGCGGGGAGGGGGAGGAAGTAGAGAAAACACCAAACTATTGAGAAGGCCCATTGTATTTATTATAAGCATCCCCACAGCCAGCCAATGTCAATCACGTGATCCACTACACTGAAGGTATGTAACAAGAGATGATAAAAGACTAGGAGAGGCAGGCCCCTTGATGGTCCTGGGAATTTATCCAGTGAAGGACCAAAATATAGAGGTTCTGGCTCAATTCCCAGTTTATGCTGAGTTAGCGGATTTCAAATTGGATAACAATGGCCTCATCTGCTCAGGTTAAGTGGGGGAAAACCAAGCCATGGTTCTAGCAACTGACTGATATACAGCCACTGTGCTAAGGATAGACTACATGTGGATGGTGGCACTGGGCTCACCATTTACTGTGACTGCTCATCTACAAAGATTGAATGCATGAGTGAGATGACCATTTCCTGTGGAATATCAGCTCAGTAGAATGAGAAAGAAGTCAACTCTTGTCAGGTGAGTAAGATATGGGGAAAAATTGACAAAAAAAACACTCGGAAAGAGAAAATATTCAATAAAAACATTTTTATAATAGCCAACTTAACCTGAACCCAAAGCTCATACAAAGAACATACCCCAAGATTCCAGCTGTTTAACCTGGCTTCAAAGTCACTCTCGTCAGATGATGTAAACATTCTTTTTTGAGAAAACTCCTGGAAACAATTAAAATGGATTTTACATTAAAGCCATTAAATGTTGTGTAACACATTGGAATTAGAGTAAGTGATAAATAAATAAATTTCCTATGAAAATGTTCTGTATAAAAAGTTTTTTTGCTTCTTGTTAATCATTCCATTTTATATTTAATTGGTGCCTTATTTCGATCCTCCTAATCCACCCTCTAAAAGCCTATCCTTTTCCCTCAAACAAACTGAAAATAAAGAAAAGCAAAGAAAAACCTGAAAAGAAGATTACGGAGGAAAAATAGGTGCAAAATATGGTCTAAACAAGTCAAACAGAGCGAAGAAATTAAGCAAGAAAATATTGAATTGAAACGCTTTAAATGAAATTGGAAGCAACAAAACCAAGATCTTAAAATACATTTGGCATGGCAATAAAATAAACAATCAAACCAAAACAATGTGCAGCAAAGGGGAGGAACCCTAGGGCCACCAGTGAGTTAAAGTGTTAGATTTCTCAGCCACTTCAATAGAGTTTGAGTGCAGAGTACCCATTTACCAATCACCAAACAATACTGGGAGCTGCAGGGAGTTAGTACAATAGCCCTTTCACCTCCAGGGTCTGTGTTGAGAAGCCAACCCAGACTGATGTGAGGAAAGTATCCTCAACTGTGAGATTCCAAAGTTAAATGGCTGTGGGTGCTCTCAAACCAGTTCCTAATGGGTTTGGCACAAAACTGCTCAGAATTTGGCACCAGGTCGTCAGTTTAACTCACAGAGACCACAAAGGATGGTTAGTGTGGGAAATGGAAATGCAATGGACAGGAAATGGGAATGACAGGAGGCTGGTGCACAAAGTAGGGACAGTGTAGAGGCACCTTTAACCCTCAGCTAAACTTATAGATGAACTAGAAATTTACAGTTCCTCACTTGTGAAGAATGACTATTTGGACGAAGTACACGAGGAATTCGAACCAACTCCCCCCCCCCCCCCTCCCCCTCCACCCCCATTCTCCAGTGGGATGGTTATAGGAATCAAAATACCCTCATGAGGGGAAAATTGGGTCAATTAAAACATGGCTCAAATAAACAGACAAAATAACATACAATTAGATGAAAGGAAAAATTATCGCACTAGTTTACTTTCTGTAAACAGTTAAGAAATGCTGTTATTTTTCTGGTTTTGGATATTATTGGAAAACTCGATGCTTTTGCTCTCTATCGACAAAGATCTGACAGCACTTTAGGCTTCAAAGAATCTTAGATTCTGACCTGCTGGGATCAGCTGTTTTCTGGTTTGTTTTGTTTCTAATGATTATTTCTTCTCCCTAATGTTTGGATTCTCACTGTTTCCAGATCATCACAAAACCACATCACAGTGATGCGTACTGTGTGTAAGCACATTGCAAACTTCACAGCGCTAAAAACAAATCTCTTTTGTGGCCCCTAGTGGTGTGGAATGCAATTGAATAAATACATTGTGTGAATTCTCATCCAAGATGCCAACAGTGTTTGAATTGCAGGGAAGAGCAGGGAGAGAAATTGACTTGATTTATTATAGGGGAATAATAATAATAATAATCCTTGCATTTGATATAGCGCTTTCCACACCTTATCAATGTCCCAAAGCGTTTCACAGAATATACTGTAAAGTGAATTGACTGTATATATTTGTGGGCAAATCGCGGCAGCCAAATGCGCACAGCAGTGTCCCACACACAGTCGTGGATTGAAATGACCAATTTTATTATTGTGGTTTTTTTGGAGGGATTATTATTAGGTGTGTGGAATAAGGAAATTTGCCCAAGGTTTCGCCCTGACCTGCCTGGATTCGAACACAAGTCTCCCCAGCTTGGTCTCCCCAGCTTGCAAGACAAGTGCTCTAACCATTGAGCCACAGGAGCTCCACAAAGGGATCCCATCAGAGAGAATCCATTGGATCACTCCACAATAATTCAGACAGATCCAGAAGTAGCGACTTCAACAAGAAACAAAGGCAGTAAAATACACAGAAAGTTTCTGTGTTTTTAATAACATTAATTATAGGCTACAGTTTGCTCACATCACATCGCTTGCTAAACTCAACCTTGCTACTTTAAAGAGATCTATCTCGAGCACAAAGCAGCTCTAATTGTCAGCCCGTCTTTCTAGGTTTTGAAGTATGACTTTTTGGAGGGTGAAGGACTCAAATGAAGAGAAGCAATCTACAGAAGAAGCCTAGAAGCCTCGGAACAAACATAATTGACAGCAGACCTTACACTGTATATTACTCGCAACAGTGGGAAAGCATTCCTAAGAGGAACATTAGATGGTATTTTCTAAACTTGTTTTGGAGCAGGAGCAGGCTGCTTTGATGAAGTTTATTCCATGAAGTACGCTTCTTGTTACCTCTACAAGTAAATCATCAATCGAATCTTCAAAACCACCAACACAAAAGAAGAGAACACATGAACAAACACTTTTGAAAGATTCTTTTCATTTCCTTCCTTGCACTGACATTTCAAGTTCAGGAAATATGCATCACTTAATCAGAAAGGAAGAAATATTTTCACACAAGCACACACAATAGTGTTAGAAACGGCAAAATCAGAGGATACTTATAAAGGATACTTATAAATAAGCTAAGTAGGTATTTGGTTGGGAATGCAACTGGAGGCTACAGGAATGGGTGCTTACTAAAATATTAAAATACTCTGCACAACATGCTGCTGGAACTGGGAAAGGGGGGGAAGATTTTTCTGGAGAACAGCTGGACAAGGTTTGAGTTAAGAATAGAGATGCAAAGAAGGAATCATTTGGGAGTTTTGCCTGACTATCTTTGAGGGATCAGCGAGTATTTATTTGAGATCGTTCTCCTCTGGGGATTAAAGGGTTAAGCAGTCCATCGTTTGGTTGGTTTTGCAGACACTGTAGGAGTGCGTATGATGGAGCGAATGGCCTGTTATGTTATATGACCCATATAACATGAGAGTACGAAGTCTACTTTGCTGAGCTGTGCGGTGCAAGATTGTCCACTCACATTGCAACACTTAATCTTAGTCTCCAAACGTTATGCATGAGTGGTGGGTGGTCGGCAAGTCCTGTTAAATTCACTATAAAGCTACACTGTATGTGAAAACTGGCAGAAAATAAAAAGTTTTTTTTTAAATTGCCACTGGCAATTGCCCTTTAAAAAGGATGTCCCGAATTTCAACCGTGCATAATGTAGCATCTGACAAATTTGAACATAAACAAAGTGCTGTGTTGACAGGGCGCTCAAAGCATCGCAGCCCCTGCTTGAGCCATGCTTTTATTCAGAAAGCTGGCAATGTGCGATAACTTTGATGCCTACTCCTTTGAGCACTGAAAGACATCTTCAACATTAGAGACGTTCCTCTTTTCTTCTAAAACCCCTCAATTTTTAAGCCTCTTTGTAATTTGCCACCCTTCCCTCCCCAGGTCTGGCCACGTCATTGCCTGGTACCGGTTCCAGGGAACTTGTTGTTCCCACGCTGCTGCCTGTGCCACGCTGAAGTCAGTAAGTAGAACGTGCCTATCTTGCCATTCAATTCTTGTTTGTTCTGCCAGTGAAGAAGTACCCGTATGATGGTGTGAATGGCCTGGTGGCCATAATTCTCTTTGGGAATTTATTATGAGCACAAAGTAACATTCTGCCACCTTGTTACCACAATACTCTGGCACTCTGATACACTATCAAATCTTTACCTCACATTAATTTGCAGGGTTTGGGGCATTCCGATGATTGTGCTATCTTCCAACTAGATCTTTACACTCAAATATCATTCACCTTTTGTCTTCCCGGGAGGAATGATCAACAAGGAGAGATGCAAATTTCTGTGGAAGTCAATATTACTATCAATACGATAATAATAATTCTTGCATTTGATATAGCGCTTTTCACGTCTTCTAGACGTCTCAAAAGTGCTTCACAGTCTATAGTGTAAATTGAATTGACTGTATATTTTGTGGGCAAAACGTGGCAGCCGACTGCCAATAAACAGTCTTGGAATAAGCAACCAGATTATTGTTATTTATGAGAAGATTTATTTACAAAGAAGGCAAGAAACTGAATATGTGATACAAAAGAGTATTAGACACAAAGCACAATTACACTGTAATTGATCTTACGGTTACATTTGCGGTTTCGTTTTGCTGGTCTGATCTTCCTCGCGCTGGGCTGGCTGAGCGGGAACGTGATGTTGCCCTGCCGTTGTACGTGCGTCTTTGCCTGTAACCAAACCACAGAAGGGAAATAATAATCAGTGCTCCAGGAATTTGCACAGCCCACGAACATAGAGGCAATGATAAGCATCTTATGCAGGTGAACACTACAGACAATCACCATATAAGTATATACTAAACATGGGAGTCTTGTAGCTCAGTGTCACAAGCAAGAGGCCTGGATTCGATTCCCAACAGGGCAAAATGTTAGGCAAGTTTCCTTACTCCACACGACTCTGTTTACCTAGCAGTAAGCAGGAAGCCAGTTGTTAGTCGATTAGTGGATCACTTTTCCGGGATAATAATTCTTTCAAAAATATAATAAATTGGTCATTTCAATCCACGACTGCTTGTGGGACACTGCTGTGTGCAATTGGATGCCGCATTTCACCCACAAACATACAGTCAATTCACTTTATAATATATTCTGTGAAGTGTTTGAGACATTTAGAAAACTTCAAAAGCGCTATAGGGCAAATCCACGGTAACTGAGGTTACAGATGCAGGATTTTTGCATAGTAAAGTCCAATACAGCAAAGTAAATGAGACTGACAGGGCTATTTCATGATGATGGTTATAAAAGCTGTGTGTAAGGAAGTGAAGAGGACTGGGCTTTTTGCATTGACTGTTTATTTTAATGAGCAATGGGCAAGGACTTGACGGTAACTGACGTTATGCAAACAGGACACTAAAAACCTGGGTACGACATTGCACTAAGATATCTCATGTCTCTGTGCGTTCTGGGAGATGATTTTTATGTGAGATTATCATTGGTTTTCATACTACAGCTGGGCAATACAGTAAGGAAAATGGGCAGGTATGTGTTAAATTATGGCCATTTTAACATGCATGTATGGGTAACTGACGTTACACAACTCATGTTACGCTCCTTTTTGCTAAGTGTATGGTTAATGTAAGAGATTACCTAAGTGGGCAAGTATTTAAGAAAATGTTACTTATCACCCAGATTTGAATACAGTAACGAAGTTCATGGCAAAGAACAAATATAACTGAGAAAAAAATGGTTTAAGAAAGGACTCCAAAAATGACAATACATGGATGATGCATGTTATAACTTTAGTAAAGGGCAAACACACATATACAGTATACATGTAGCATCTTTCACTTTATTTCTAAAGAAAGTTGACTATGATAATCATTTAAGGCCAATAGTAGCCCTACAAACATGTATGGAGATAAAAGAAAACAGGAATTTCAAGTCAAATACACATCCTGGAAGCAACAATTTTTTTGGTACACATTGGTTCAGATAGAAACAGAAACTTGTGCATGTGAAGTGAAAAACAAGGAAAAACAAATACAAAAAATACATTTTTATGAAGTGTGCACTTGTCCAATCTGTTTTACTAAGTAGATCTACCATATAAAATCTCACAAGTTATTTTTTCTGCATACATTAAATACTCAATTCGCATGAACTTCTCATACTTGTACACAATTTAGTTCTAATTGGAAACTCTTCAGCAGTTTGATCATGCTATGATGCAGAAAATTAACAGGAGGCAGGCAAAATTTATTTTCAAAGCTTACTGAATCACATCCCAAAAAATGTAATGTATGTGATTTGCATTCTTTATTAATCATGAAACAATGCATAAATGTTTCTTTTCTCCTTTGTGTAACTTTTTGATATTTACAGTAAAAGAACGTATCTGTACTTACTTGGCAGTGTCTATAATTTCAATATGACGATGAAGTAATCTGCTTTTTGTATACATGCATAAGTAAAAGTTGGTAGCATGATTGCAGAATCATGCAGAATATCTGGTAACTGACATTACAGATCAGTAACTGATTTTACGGTTACTGAGCTGATTTAAACAAAGATAAACCCATGTTCACTCTACATTCAGGCTGGTTTGGGAGGGGATTGACTATAGAGGAAAAATATGAAATACCATCAAATATCTCTCAATGGCCGTTTCATAAATTAAAAAAAGTATATTTCTAGTAACTGACATTACATTAATACACGTTATATTTCAATATATTTTGTCGCTGTCAAGAAATTATATCACCTAATTTTTGTTATCTGTTTAATAACCTCTCACGAAGAAATTAAAACTCAAACAAGTTACATAATTAAATACACAGTATGGCAGAAAGGCAGGAAGCAAGTTGTACATTAATACTACTCTTTTGACTACCACAATATAGGCATAATTTGGCGGCCAATTTGAAAACCAAAATGGCCACCTTATGTCTGGTAACTGCTAAATTTGAAATTTCAACTTATACACTATTGATCCATGTCAGGCATTTAAAAATGACAAATTGACAAGATGACATTTTTGTAGTGGTGTCACACATTGTATGGAATTACCCTATATCAAATGCAAGGATTATTATTATTACTAATTTCATTCCAATGTTTGGGGGGGCTGTTGGCAGGCAGTTATTCTCTACAATGAAGGAGATGCAACAGGCAGTATAATCAGTTGAGCTTGTGCTACAGAGTTGTAGGGAGATAATTCACACTCATAATTTTCCACACAGCGAGGACCCAATCTTAATCTCCTTTTTGTGAGGATGAGAGCATATCATGCACTCACTCCTGCACATCTTACCCTGTCGAGGGAAATTTAAATGGAGCAGTAAATAGGTATTCAAACTTTCATTAATCTTGGTAGACTGGGTCTTGGGTCTGTAAGACAAACTCTTTTGTCATGTTTAACCCATTAAAATCTTAACTTGTATTCCCCAAACTCTCCCTGCTCTGGGCAGGGCAATAAATCAGCTCACATGGTCATCTCATCAATGAAATAGATGAATGCTTCAGATATTTCATTTCCCATTTTCATTACTTTTTGCAATATGTTTTTGCACAGGGGAAGGAAAAGCATAACCTCGTGAGGAAGCTGACAATTAAGGAGGCCCCTAGCTGATCAGACACTCCAAAGGCAAAGCTCCTATTACACTAATATAAAGTCTAGCATCAGATGAGAGAAAATGCCTAAGTCCGTTTCCTGAAGACCCAGTAAAATATTTCTGAAGTTATCACAGGGTCTGTTTATTCTATTTCTTCAGGATTCAAACAGGCACACGACACAGCACACGGCTCTGCTCTGTCATGCACATTTGTTTTCCTTTTCAAAAGGATCTCAGAGCGAGATGAAAGAAAAGGGTTCAGGTCAAATTTAATTATGTTACTGTGGTGGTGTGTCACTCCTTACAGATGTGTGAGGGGAACATGTGTGCAGCTTGAACTTTACCCACGTGGAAAATAATCCGGCATCTCATAAGGGAAGGTTATAAAGGCTTAATGCGATCAAGTAAACTGAAGAAAAATACTTTCAGATACACCAAGGCAACAAAAGAGGGCACAGGTTCAGTGATTTGAAGGGCACCCCTTTAGGACAAGTGTTTCTCTACAAAGTGGGGAAATCGACAGCTGGAACAGGTTATTAGGATGGGTGACATTATGAAGTACGACATCAAAAGGGCTGAAGGGCCTTCTTCATCCAAAAGCTCTCTTGTAATATACTCCTAAAACTGGAAAGTTCGAAGCAAGGACAATTCCTTCTAGAGATAAACGCCAATTTAACATAATAGAGAATAATGACCCTAGGCCCCATTTACGAACTCTAGAGACGAGATTACCTTGTACTGCAAATAGGGAGCAGAAGAGCTTGAAGTCAACTCAAATGTTCACTGGGTGTTGCATTTTCTGAACAAATTTGGGAAAACAGTACAAATGTTGCCAAGAAACAAGTTTTGCAACCGTGTGTACAACAATCTTTCTTTTTAAAAGACAGCGTTTCTTCGTCTAATTGTTGGTGTCAGTTTGCCAATGATAAATGCCTTGCAAGATCCAAAGGTAAAGAAGAACCAGTTCTTTACATCTGACACAAGCTTTAGGCTCTTTTCTGCCACTCCTTTCCAACAAGCTCAAAATAAACTGACCGATGCACTGGGGGGAAAAAAAAACTTTAATCTCCTTTGAACTGTGGCAAAATAAACAACGTTAACCTAGTCTGCAGCCCCAAGCACCATCATTCTTCTGTAAGATCAAGTGAGCCCTAATAAGAAAATGAAAACCTCAAAGCTTTGGGAAAAAGGGGATGAAAACCAAACTCGAGAACTTACAGCATTAAAAAGCTTCAAATTAGGCTGCACTTGTGTAATTATTTTTAAATACTTAATATAAAAGCTCCGTGATAGATAAAAGGCATTCCTATCATTTTTGTATTCTTTAAAAATACGTACACAAAAGAACACATTGGGAGAAATGTTACCAGCCACGTCAAATGTTCTTTAACAAAAATATAAAGAGGAGTGTTTTTTAAAAACATTGTTTGGAAGTCAGTGTATAAACAAGTCTTGTGAAACTATTTAAGTAATATAACAAGAGCAAGATAAAAGCATGCAACATTTTCATGTCAATAAGTCTTGTGGTTTTTGTCTGCGAGGTAATGTACATGGAGCTAATGTAAACAAAGGTTAGGAATTCCATTCAATGAGCTTCTGACAGAGCAGCAGAAAATCCCTCAACGCCGAGGTCGGCAAAAGCGAGACAATGATGCTTCTGTGGAGAATGAGAACCACCTGCACTGTTTACCCTGCTCCATGCGATCATTCCTATTGACTGATCAGGCTTTCTGCAGCAGTTGGCATGAATTACCTCTCAATCCATCCTCACACTTTGATAATTAGTGAGGTTATTTGATGGGGAGAGACGATGGCTAAAGTTACTGATGCTGAGATCAAACAAACCCTGGGCTCATGGCTTGATGATGGGGGATGAGATGATACCGTCTTGAAGAAAGAAATTTTATACCAATTTGTATTTATTCAAACACAATCCTGATGTCTTGGTGCTTGTCTGAAGCAAAAATCAATACTGACTAATTCTCTATCCAAAAGACAAAAAGAATAAATTCACTTTACAGTATATTCAGTGAAGTGCTTTGAGACGTTTCTGAGACACGATATATCAAATGCAAGGATTATTAATTATTGTTAAACTTTGGTTCAGCCATTTCATCGCAGAAGTTCTTAAGTAGAGTAAATATAAGTTTAGAGCGAAGACCGTGTATTTGGAGACACTTTCAAATCAAGACATTTTAAAACTATCCTGAATGTATGTTCTTGAAGCTTTAAAAATCAATCTTTTGTGGTGGCTAAATGCTTTCCATCATTTTTGTATCATGTTACTAAATTCAGTTAGGAAACTTGAATTTACTGGCAATGGATGGATTAGTGAAAGGATTTTACCGAGGTGTGAATTGTATTGGTTTCGTGGAACAGATTTCAAAAGCAACACAAAGGACACAGTTAATTTGTCAACTTCACTGGGATTTGAGTTCAAACAATTAGCTAAAGCAGTCTAGGATTTGGTATTAGTCATGGAATTGAGAGATGGAGGTGGGTGGGGGGGGGGGGAGAGAAACAAAGATACATTGCAGTTTATATCCTATTACGTACTTAGAAATTACAGCCAGAATTCTATGAACGTTCACCCGGGTATAACAACAAAATTACTTTTATATTGCGCCTTTCACATCGGGAGGATGTAAAAGGCACCTGTGTGATTTATACAGAAATACAGTGGAGCAATAAAACTGAAGTTTACTATCATAGAATTACGTAGCACAGAAGGAAGCCATTTGGCTCATCGTGTCCATGCCAGCTCTTCAAAAAGCGTTGTCCAAATCAATTTTACTCTCCCGTAAACTTGTCCTACCCAAATAATTATCTAACAGTTACAATGTTCCCTCGGTAGTTAAACACCACATTGTAGGGTTGACTTACCCCATATTGCAAAAACTCCCGAAGTAATGATTAGATTCATATCCACTTCAGACTTAGCATCAATTGTTGCCCATGGAGTAGGAAAGGCTTGAACTTGTAACTCTCAGGCCTTGGCATCTAGATACAATCTCTCACTGACCACAAGTGGAACAGACTGTCTGTAACATCTCTACTTCCATATGATAATAATCCCTCCAAAAAAAATTGGTCATTTCAACTCACGACTGTTTGTGGGACATTGCTGTGCGTAATTGGCTGCCGCGTTTTTGCCCACAAATTTACAGTCAATTCACTTTACAGTATATTCTGTGAAGCGCTTTGAGACTCTAGAAGATGTGAAAAACACTACAGTAAATCAAATGCAAGGATTATGATTATTATTGTTATAAGCTTTCAGCTCTCCCTCTGGTTCTCATCTCATCAGCATACAATGCCAGCAACTCAAGACAAGCAATTATTTTTCCTTTTTATTGTAGATGTGTATTAGCAGTCTAACATCTAAAAACAATGAAACTATAAGATGAAATGATTGCTTCACTGTGTAGAAGCTCTGTACAATTCGAGACATGTAAATAAAACCAGAAGATTTGTACCACAGCTCATGCAATGCATGCTTTATACAGTAAAAGCCCGTTTATCCGTGACCCAAATAACCGTAACTTCTGTATAACCGGCACCTAAAAAAAAGGTCCCCATTCGAATAACCGGATCTTATCCGGCACAATTGCGGTGTTACTTTTTTCCCTCTCGTATTGGTATTTCAGAATGCTGATACTAGTGCCTGAAGGTGGCGCTGCCATTTTTTTCCCTCACACCGGTACTTCGGCTTGCCGCTAGTAGAGCCTTAAAGTCGAGCTGCCATTTTTTTCCCTCAGGTCGGCCATTGTAGAAGACAGACTGTACACCTATATCCTAGCATCATGGCTTCAAACCAGGCATCTACCAGCAAAGATGATTTTTAGATTAATTTTTAGATTAATTTTTAAGTGAATAACAAAGGTCTGTTATTATCTGTCATTATTTAGTCTATTATTAATATGGTATGTGTTAAAATAAATTTAAAAAATTTGTGTTGGGTTTTCGGTGTCGGATCCGCCCGAATATTCGGCATGTTGTTTAACCAACATTGACCAGGTCGCGAAGGTGCCGGAAAAACGGGCTTTTACTGTACTTAGCTTTGATGATATTCCTCTTTAAAAATACACATTTCCGCCAAAACAATCTGCCACAGCAATTAAAAGAAAGTTTTTAAAAGTTGTACAAGAGACATCAACATGAATTCCTGACAATCAATGGAAAAGTTACTGTGAATATGATCTTTGCTGAATGAGAATGGACTTGGAAAGGGCAATGCTGAACGTTGAATTTCATTTATTTTGAACAGCAAACTCAATTAAAAAAAACAAGGAGCATTTTATACTATAAGATTCAGTTCCAACAGCAACTTGCATTTATATAGCTCGATTCATGTGGGGTAGTGTCCTGGAGTGTTTGATAGGGTCAGTGTCTGACAAAGAGCCAGGGGTAAGGTATCCTTAAGCACGATCAAAAAGGAAGGTCTTTCAGGACGTCCTCCCGATGTGAAAGGCGCTCTACAAATGTAATTTTGTTGTTGTTGTTGTTCTGGCCGGGATTTGAAGGTGGGGAGGGAGGAGACAAAGGGGCGGGATTGAGGGAGAGTAGTTTAAGCTAGTTAGTAGCTTAGAGTGATTTTTTTTAGGAGTGACTGGGGGGAAAAGTACCTAAGGACTATTGCCCTTCATTACTCTGTAACAACAACAACAAAATTACTTTTGTAGAGCACTTTTTCATGTCGGGAGGACATCCTAAGGTGCTGAATAGTCAGGATAAAAGCTTCCTTCCCACCTTCCACCACCACCCCAAATAAAATCACCTCGCTAAGACTTCAATAACTTTCTGGCATCCCTTGCCTGAACACTTTCTCTTCGCCCTTATCTCTTTCCCTAACCAAAACAGCAAGCACAATCTCAGTATTACTTTACTGTCTCGGCATTGAAAGGATATTTTGTAACTTGGTTTATTTTCTTTCCCTCTTTACTCATTTTCTACATTCTGCCGCTTTTCTTTTATTCATCTGTCTCTTCTTTTTTTAAAAAAAAGTTATTTGGCTTCTTTTCTATTTCCTCTCAAACCTTGCTCCAATCAAAGAGGCCTTGAAAGGGGGAGAAGCAAGCAACAGATGTGGGGATTTTGAGAAGGAACTTTTGGTTTGGGGGAAAAAATAGAATACAATCATTGGAACCAAAATAAAACTAGGAAGGAAAATTTGAGAAGTGTAAAACCATGTAGGACCAGCTTCTGTCAGAACGGTCATAATGAAAATTCACATATAAAACCGTTTGTTTGCTGCACTGTAAAAGACTATTGTTGCAATTTGTTTTGTGTTTTTCCTTGCCTTCAGACTACGCGATTATCCCCAAGCTGGAGAACAGATGCTATCAAGCCGCTGCTGATTCTACTCTTCAGTAAAGCACCAGGAGGCGCTAGTCAACACCTTGGTGATTTGATCATGGTTGCTGTAATTTCTGCTGGCCCTAAAGTTAGCTGTTCATCCACTGCACATTAACTCCAGTACACATTATCATAATGCCACAGCACCATCTAGCTAGTTTGAGTAATATCACGATAAGGTGGAGGTGATAACTGCAATCTAAGGTCATTTAAAACAAACCTCTTGTTCTCGTTCCTACACTGTATTTAATGTGAGGCACTGCCCCCAAAATGGAATAAGCGTACAATAAGATGGAAATAAACAATTTGCTAAAGGGATTCAAAACAACTTATTTAGAATCACAGGGAAAAGTCAAACAATAGAAACTACACACAAGGTGCTAGAGAAAAAAAAGAAAAAAATACTCCCCAGTATGAAACATATTCTCCAAGGCAGCAATAGACAGGCAGGGCAAAACCTTGGGCAAGTTTCCTTACTCCAAATACCTGATAATAATCCCTTGAAAACAAACAATAAATTGGTCATTTCAATCCACAACTGTTTGTGGGACACTGCTGTGGACAATTGGCTGCCGCATTTCGCTCACAAATAAACAGTCAATTCACTTTACAGTATGTTCTTGGAGACATCTAGAAGACGTGGAAAGCGCTATATCAAATGCAAGCAATACTGTATTATTAAAAGAATTAGCTGGATTCACAGTGCCACTCTGTGGTGAATGTGTGTCACTACTGAATACAGTACTTTAATCAGGAAAGTTAGGGTGTGAAAAGGCTGCCAAAGCAGTGGATCCTCTGCAGTTGAATTGGCTGCAAGAAGACAACAAAGAAATCCAATGTAATCAGATTAGACTGTCAATGGTTGAATAGCCTGAGTGAAAATGGCACCAATTCACCTGGGAAGTGCCAGCTAGTAATGGGAACCCCATCCTGGACCTAGACAATATTCATTCAGCTTTACTTTCTAGTAGAGTTACTGGATAACAACCGATTGATTTTTCACAAGGAAGGTACAGCGCCCATACTATGCACATCACAGTTTTTGCAGAACAAACCAACAGACTGAATGCTGGCTAAGGCAATGCACTTACCAGTGACTGGTATGTCACGTTTTGCCCTCTTGTACCCACAATAATAATAATAATCCTTGCATTTGACACAGCGCTTTTCACGTCTTCTAGACGTCTCAAAGCGCTTCACAGAATATACTGTAAAGTGAATTGACTGTATTTTTTGTATGGGCAAAACGCAGTAGCCAGTTGCGCACAGCAGCGTCCCACAAACAGTCATGGATTTAAATGACAAATTTTATTATTGTGTTTTTTGCGAGGAGGGATTATTATTAGGCATGTGGAGTAAGGAAACTTGCCCTGACCTGCCTGGATTTGAACACAGGTCTCACGCTTGTAAGGCGAGTACTCTAACAACTGGGCTACAGGACTCCTTGCTGCACACACCTGATAACAATCCTTCAAGAGTACATGCAATAATAATTTGGTCATTTCAATCCATGACTGTTTGTGGGACACTGCTGTGCACAATTGGCTGCCGTGTTTTGGCCACAAATATAGTTAATTCACTTTACAGCATATTCTGTGAAGCGCTTTTGTTATTGTGATTTTTTTGGAGGGATTATTATTAGGAGTGTGGAGTAAGCAAACTTGCCCAAATTTTTGCCCTGACCTGCCTGATTTCAACACAGGTTTCACGCTTTATAAGGCAAGTGCTCTAGCCAATGAGCTGCAGGACTCTAGAACACAGGATACAATGTACAAATGACTTCCCACAGAGCTGCAGTAACCCAGATATTACATAAACTTGTTTTAAAATCAATAAGAGGTAATGATGGAATATTTTAAAATAAAAGTTTTACTGCCATTACTTTGCTCTAAACTGCTTGAATTCAATTTAATTTGAACCTCATAACTCACTAAAATCCAATTTTACGGAATATGCGTCCAAAGCATGGAGACACTTAAAGTTAACGTGCAAGAGAAAAATCAATAAGTGCTTGATGCACTAAAATTGCTGGAGGCAGTGAACAAATTATCCTTGTCTACAGGATAAAAATCTAAGATCAAATGCAATTTTTTTGTTTACAGCAAGGTATCTACCGGCAAAATATATAAATAAGTTGAGCTTTTCTCGTCAATATATTCATTGTTTTGTTTTATTGACTGCAAGAGTAGTAACACGTCTTTGTTTCCAACATCAAAGAGTCCTTTGACTATTCCAATCAACATCACACTCAGAATCCAAATGTTTCATATTGCCTGCTTTTCTTTCCCTCCCATCACTTCCTCTTCCACACTTGCTAGGGGAAAGTTAAGCAAATCAAATAAAAAAAATAACTAACCTGTGAGTGGCTTGCAAGAAGCTAAGAGACGAATGATCCACTTTTGAGGAGGTTCTCCATGAATCCTTATTTCTTGAATCCCCAGAACCCAATTCCCCAGTCACCCAGTCTGGTAAGCTCTCAGCGCTATGATCCAGCTCTCTTGCCGTACTTGGTTCGTCAAAGTAGATTGACTGAAACAAATAAAGGTAATATATAAACTGGTTCATTCCGAACTGCAAGGAATTTAAATCATTAAATCAGACTTTTGTAGGGGTCAGCAGCAGGTAACCTGCTTACCTTTTTGACAGTTCTTATGGACTGTAAATATCTGATAGCATTATTCTGAAGAGCATGGAGCCCGCCAAGTGTCCTAGCCAATATAGATCCATATTCCTACAGATTCACATGTGCATCTCTACAGTGAATTCCACGAACTGCATATCAATCGCACCACCACACATTGGTACCTGCTGAAAACTACCACAAGAGTGGATTCTCAGCAGTTAAATGGCATAAAACCACAGAGGGGAAAAAAACACAAGCAAATAATTTGAGCACTGTGCTCTATTTAACTTAAATTACAAAATACTGTACATGGAGAGCACAACACAGTTAGCAATGACATCTAAAGGTAAAAGTCAGCATTTGCAATCTATCCATTTTCTCCCTCACCCCCTCACAGTGTAAATACAGTAAAATATCACAAACATTAAATCAGACTTTATTTCAATATAACTGTTAACAATAAATTGGTCAATTCAATCCATGACTGTTTGTGGACCACTGCTGTGCACAATCGGCTGCTGCATTCGCCCATACAGTCAATTAACTTTACACTATATTCTGTGAAGCGCTTTGAGACGTCTGGAAGACGTGAAAAGCGCTATATCAAATGCAAGGATTATTATTATATTATTTATTAACCCCCACCCCTGTTTGGACATGCCATACCATGTAAGTAGGTAATGTTTTAAGTGATCCTTGTTCTGGTCTGTGTGTGAAAGGTCCTTCCAGGACTCCCCGTCTGAGCATGTGCAACAAAAGCTTGGCATACATATTTCGGTTTTTGCGTCCCATGACACCTGTGCCGGCTCCTGAAGGGTCACATAGCTTCTTTACCCACAGTGCACATCTTTGGCGTTCTATAATATGGGAAAGATTTTTTTAGAAACAAATATCTACCTAATATTTTCACAATTAAACACGAGCTTTTCTAAATTAATAGAAATTCGGGGATCCAATCCTTCAGCTTTTATTCTTGACCAAATGAGGAGCAGGGAACAGAGCATTAACTTAAAAATTCAATAAATTCAACATAAGTAAGAAATGCAAAGCACCACAATTCAAATCAGAATTCTCTGGTCCCATGTCCTGCTCTGGATAAATGGAGCTTTATTGAATATTGAATTGTAAATGTTAATTAGGGCTTCTTACTACATATGAAGTGGAAAACAAGCTAAACACCGTGGAATTACAAGTGAAGGCTTGCAAGAAATTACAGAAATTACAATTGCTGATATTCAGCCCCTCAGACAAAGATACACAAAACAAATCATAACTACAAGAGCGGACTTTGATCCCACGGTACATCCTTGCAGTGCAGAGCCCGCAAAGTTGTAAGAGAGTCTTCCCACAAATGTGAAACAAAAATGCATAACAGTATTGTAATTACAGATACTAAAAATATTCAAATGCTGAATATTATTCCGTATTAAAAATTGAAATTTCAAATGTGGATCGTACCTGACTTGTGGGCAAGTTTTAAAACATATGGTTTCATGTCAACCAAGTAATGGTCAAATTCGGAATCTAGTCTCTCCCAGGTCGCCTCCTGACTGCTCATTTTGCTGTTATAAGTCCACAGCTGTCAGTGAAAAAGCAAAATGAAGAATTCAGTTTTTAAAAATGATACGGTGTAAAATGCATAAGAGTAAATGCTGCACTATTTAAAACACATAGTTTTCTTTGATACCTGTACATTTCACTTTTCTGAATCTGGTCTATAACTCATTCCTCCCTCCATCAGTGGCAGAGCCTTCAGCCACTGTGTCCCCGTTCTCTGGAACTGCCAGTCCACAACAAACACTCATCTTTCTACATCTATTCCGATAAAATACGCAGATACTGTCAACAACCTAGAGTGGAATCACCTTTAAGACCAAACCATACATTATTACAGCCCCCACAACAGGTTTAATCAAACCGCAGTCTGAAAGCAGACCCCAATTAAATGAAAGACACTCAAGAGAAGACGGCTATGATGGCATGGCTTTGTTACTAACTGAGCAAGTTGTCAAGCCCGTCTGATTTGATGGCACTCTCACCTCCGAGTCAGAAGGGGTTTGAACCCCCTTGAAATTATGAGCTCATAATCCAGGCTGACATAGTCCGGGGTGAGACGACAAACAAGACCATATAGAGATTTGCAAAACAAGAGAATAATTTTTTTTTTGCCCCCCCAAACTTAATCCTCAGAAATCCATGGGAACCAGAGTTTGGCAAGTTGTGGGATGTGTGTGTGTGTGGGGGGGGGGGGGGGGGGGATGGGTGTACAGAGCCCAGTGCAGTGATGGAGCCAAGGCTGGGGAGGGAGAGTTCCTCTCCTCCCCCCCCCCCCCCCCCCCTCCCCTCAAGTGTGCATTGTCTATGTATGTGTGTTGGGTGGTGGGGAGGGGGCGGGGGGGGGTAAACTTGTGGGAGTTCAAACCAGTTCAATGTACTACTGTAAACACTGCAACCTCCCCCTCCCCTCAGGCCCACACCAGCCCGGTTGAGACCAGGGCACTGACCTGACCTGGGTGCGCTGACACCGCTCGCCGCTGCCCGGCCTAAGATGACAGTTCACACAGAGAGAAGTGGGAGGGAGGAGGGGGGAGAAGAGGGTGACGTTACCCGCTTTCCAGAGACTCCCGCGGGCAGCCTGTGTGTGTGGGAGGGCGGGGGGGGGAAGCCAAGGCGTTGGACTCCTCGGCCCTGAGTGAGTGAGGGATGTGTGTGAAGGAGTGAGGGAGTGAGTGAGTGTGTGTAAGAGTGAGTGAGGAAGGGAGTGTGTGAGTGAGTGTGTGAATGAGTAAGAGAGTGAGGGAGGGAGGGAGGGAATGAGGAAGGGAGTGAGTGAACGTGTGAATGAGGGAGTGAAGGCGGGTGGGCGGCAAAGGAAAATGCGATGCGCGCGCAACAGGCTGCCCGCTCGAGCCACCCGAGGTTCAAATCGGCGTGACGTCGGCGCGTCACCAGGCGCCTCGGCCAACTGTCGCTGGGCCGTCGCCATGGAGACGCGGACGCTGAGGCCGGTCAGTCAGGAGGTTCTCTCCTCCCCTTCATCACTGCCGGCCAATGACGGCGGGTTTGGGCGGGTTTACTTTGGTTCTTTTTAATAATATGTCTCCCATGGAATCCCCACCCCACACCCCATCCCCACCATCTCCCCTCCCTCCCTGGCCTGCTTCAAGACCTGCCTCAAGACCCCTGCTCTTCGACGGTCCCATTGGTCACACCATCACCCCACAAATGCCCTCCTTTTACCCCTTCCCCACACCCCCACCTCCCCCCTCCCCACACCCCAGATTATTATTAGATTTGTTTGCGAGGCCCCCACCACCCCCACCTCCCGAAGAAGCGATCCGCCAATCAACTAACAAGTGGGTCCCTCCATTTATTTGGGCTGCCTCTTGTGTGACCCTTGTCTTCTCCCACGGGTCACATTTATATGCCCCAACAATCATCCAGACAAATTGGACATGTACCTCAAAGCACCTTGTACATTGTACATTGTACATCCGCCTAACAAAACACTAACAGCCACTATTTACCCTCTGATGTAATTATCATAGATTTTATTGATTAAGCAACGGCACAGTAGATTTCCAGGATGTCATTACCTAAATTATGCCACAAAGGTTTCCAAATTGTGCCATCTGGATTTCCCACAATAATCTGGTCAAAATGTATACAAACATCAATTTGACTGGGGAGACTGCACCGTTGAACTGGTCCAATTCTTTTCTGGTGCACCAGCCTGGTTACACTGCACATCAAAGCAAGTAGGATTTGAAAAGAGTCCCCCAAAAAAGCACTTATAATCTCACACTCAGCATAATGTAAAAGATCATGCATTTTTTATTCAGATTTAAGCAGAATTTTCAAAACATTGCAGCTTGCTGTCAATCCGGGATGTATTCCCTGTAATGGATGCTTGATGGACAAAATCTGACCCCGGCTTTAACATTGTGTTATTTCTGATGGAAGGCCCCCCGAATGGAACCAGTATGTGGTTTTCCCAGGTTCTGGAAAAGAAAATTGCATCTGAAGGCTACTAACAGCTACCCAGTGAAATTTTATTTTTATTTCTCTTAATTGTTGCTCCTCTAAATTATCCCTCCCATCTGTCACAACCCAGGCTTACAATACAGAGCAGTAATAAACTTATCGAGGCAGAACATGGCAGGCAGAACATGTCAAGTAACTGCCAGGATGGTGTAAGGCGAACTAGATGGGCCTTGGTCTTCATTCACCAGCAAATTCTTGTGTTCTTATGTTTTTGTGGGGGTAACCTATATTATCAGAAGTGCCATCCTTTCAATGATGTGTTAATCCAAGGTCTGTTAAAGTTCCAACAACACGGTTAGAAAAGATACAGAAGTTTCTCCTAATTCTTGGGACGAAATGTTTCAGGTGAATTCATAGTTACTCTTTTCTTACAAACATGTAATTGCTATACATGTCAGCAATTCTCTGCAAAGAACTCCTTGCTATTGATGAATGCTCTATCAAATCATAGGACTGCTGCATTATACATATATTCAAAAGAGGAATTTAGTATCAGTGATACTCAAAAACGTTTTGAATTATAAATTATAATAATACATTACCGACACAATTTTACACCAAGAATCAATCTCACCTTGAAAACATGAAGGAGGTTCAATTCTCCCATCTATGCACTGAGTTAGAGCTGGGAATCCACAATTACGCTTTCCATCTTTGCAGTAAAAAGCTACCATTTCTCTGTGTAGTACTTGTTTATTGGGGAGATCCTTTATCCAGAGTTTTTTTCCTTTATAGAATATACGAGCTCTGTCCACACGCAGTCTACATGGGGCTGAAAAGCAATGACATTTTTCTGATAAAAGTGCAGATGTCCTATTTGTGGTTTCAGACACCTCACTGATAACTGTGATTCTGTTTATAGCCAGTATACCAGCTGAAGCTTACTTATATAACAATGAACGTTGTGGAGGAAGTGGTAAGTGTAATTCAATCAACGTTGGTTAATTCCTCAATAAGAGTTACATAAATTTGTGTTGATCAACAATTAAAAACATCCTCACAATGGGAAACCTTATTACTGTATAAAGATGCAGCAACAAAAAACAACTGAGCTTGCAGAAGTCAATATGGGTTTCGCCCAAACGGCAGCAGTACTCACAAATTTCTAGTGACATATTCCCTCATAAATCCCACTCCCATTTTCTTACCTCGACATGCAGGCACGGCGGACCAGGTTCCTGAATTTTGGCATGTTGAATCCCTTGAACCATCCAAGATATAGTTTTGAACACAACCGTACTGGACCGACTCCAGATAGTTATACATCCTCTTCATTCCAAACACCAAAAATCCATTGACTATTTTTTGTGGCTCTGGACATTTCACTTCTATATTACAAAAAGAACGGCCTCAATTTCACTTCAACATTTTGAAACGATTTTGCATCTGTATCACGCTGTACAAAGTTATAATAACTGCACCAGCAGATGGTGCAAGGGCCTTTAATCGGCAGAAGCACTTGTCTTCAAAAACAGTCACTGCACCTGGCAGTAATTGCTGTAGAACACGATGAAAATCCAAGTCCTTCAATTTTAATTTTACTTAGCTGGCAGCATTACTTGCCTTTACATGTTGGTGCTTGACTCCACTTCCCGCTGGTCATGCAGAAGCCTGTTTCATTCCCAATCAAAGCCAAGCCTTGGTTACAACTGTATGTGATTGCGTCCCCAAAGACTGGAATATCGGTGGCTTTGTGTGAGCTGGGAAATGTTACGCTTCCATAAAAAGGCGGAGTGGGGGGAGAACATTTGACAGCTGGAGATGAAAAGAAAGTCAACTGGCAGCACTGGGATGGCAGGAGTCTTGAACACTTACATTAGGTTTAGGTAAAAGAAAACACAGAATACTGCAGATGCTGGAAATCTGAAACAAAAACAGAAATCGCTGAGAACGCTGAGAAAAGTGAGTCAATGTTTCAGGTCCATGACAAAGGGTTGTGGACCAGAAACATTGACTCACTTTTCCTTTCTCCAAAGATGCTGCCTGACCTGCTGAGTGTTCCCAGCGATTTCTGTTTTTGTTTTAGGTCTAGGTAATACCAATCACTAAGATTTAGAGTGAGGTAGTGAAAACATTACGATTTATTAGTGATCAGTTTATTTTTTAGGTCAGCCAGGCCTGGTCTGACACATGCAGACACAGTATCACTATGCTTAAGATTATCCAAACCAAACTGAGGATTCCATGCATCCCACGTACTGGATGCATGTATTACCAACAATAATTTTAGCCCTCAAACGACAGGATGGAGACCTCTCCCTCCGCAGGTGAGCAGCATGCTGTCAGGACATTCGAGGCTCACAAATAAAAAATAGCCGCAGGGTGAGTGACTGAAGGCTGACTGGTGTTCATCGAATTGTAGCTCAGCATGAGTCAGTGATTTCATAGAGGAAAAAAACTTAAAGGAATAAAAGCAAGTTGTGATGCTGATATTTACTACAGAATTCAACCCTGCACATGACAAGACTTACGTTCACAACTGCGTTGCACATCACTCCATGTCATATCTGATTGGCAGGAGCTGCTGTTTTTGCCTCTAAGAATGTATCTGAAGGAACAAAGCTGGGAGTTACCATTAGAGGTAAACAACATGGAATTCATACACATATCAGGTATAATGCACCACAAAACCATGTGTACAGATTTTAACTTGGAGTTAAGCCCAATCCTGAGAGTTTCCTTATTCCACACACCTCTGTTTATGTAGGAACTCGGTTGTTAGTCAATTGCCAGATCGCTTTTCCAGGGGAAATAATTCCTTTCCCCCAAAATAATAAATTGGTCACTTCAATCTTTGGCTATTTGGGACGCTGCTGTGCGCAGTTGGCTCTCGTGTTTGGCTCACAAAACATACAGTCAATTTGCTTTAGAGTATAGTCTGGGAAGCATTTTGAGACGTCTCAAAAATCTGATAAGATGCTATATCAAGTGCAAGGATTAATGTTGTTGTATATTACATTCAGATAAAAATGCCTTGGAAATTTAAGAAAATGTTTTAATCGTCTGAAAAATGATAAAAGTACATTGAATTTGTAGCTCAAGTTTTAGTCCCACTCGTGTTCACCTCTGCTGATTGATTGGCTTACATCCAAGGTGGATTTTAAGGAACAGGAGAAAACAGAACTTTATGATAATGTCATTGTTACATCCTCTTATCTTTGCATATTACTTACCCTTCATTGCAACTGTAATAAACGTTTTTCCCAAATTTGAACTCGGTTGAATGCATCATTCCATTTTCCAATACTTGTGGTATGGGACAAGGCTTTGCTGTTAGACATTAAAAAAAATTATTCTACTTGTTTGGTATGATACTGATTAATAGCATCACAAGTGTACATAGAATAATTAATAACTGGCTGTGAACTGCAATCAAGCTACCTGAACATTTCCCAAGTAGTCATTGAGAGGCTCAAATAATTCATGAATATCAGTCATCTTCAAAGTTGAATTGATGGTTTAAAGTCTCTATTGAACAGTCTTTATATTATATTATATATTGAATTATTTCTTACCATTCTCTTGTTCATTATTAATTACTTTATGTTGGGCAATAGACAATAGATTTTCAGAAATAAACTATTATGTCTGTATTCTCCAGGGGTAGTTGATGTATTGCTGTTGAATATGGAAATGATCTCTCGGGGAGTGAAGGTGAACACAAGAGGCCTACCACATTAAAAGATTCAATCGCTGCCTTTTTTCAAATTACATTTCAATGTTTGCACAGTGGTTTGTAATTGAAAATGATATATTTTTGGCATCATAATGCTCAGAAGTGTTAGTGTGATTGCAGATAAACATTATACCTAGTGGCACAAAGCTCACTGGGCTCAAGTCTCACTCAGCAGCTGTGGGAAACAGAAATAATATGTGTTTCGTCGGTTAGGCTTAGGTGCATTTGGCGGCAGAGCAAAGAACTGTGTTTAATTTTTATAATACCTGATCAGTGAGTGCTGAAAGAGAGTGCTCAACTTCGGGGAAATGTTGCCATTCATAAACGGCAACAAGCCATACAAACACGTTCAAATGTCGGTCAAGTCTGGCATATAACAAAATAGGTCACATTTTTCAAGCAAAATTAATTATTGACACTGCCAGTGAGACACACTTGTAGGTCAACTTGATCCTGACATTGTGTGCTGAATGTATTGAAGTGTTTTATTCCCGAGCACCAATGTCTTTCACCTTGATGACTGTTCTCTCCAAAATGAAATGAAATGTCATACACCTCATTGGTCTGAATATAAAATATCATCTAAATGCCTCCAGGTATGTTCTAGTTAAGAGGAAACAGGATGATTAGCAGGTACAGTTGCAATAATAAATCTAAAGGCTTAGTAAATAAAATACATGTAAGTATAGAAACTATAAACAAATCATACGGTTCACAATGGTTTAAATATATCCTGCTATTCATGTAAAGGGAACAATACATACCTGGTAAGCTAGGTACCTAGTAGAATATAGAAGCTGCAATTCAATCAGTGGTTTTATATGTAGAATAATATATGTCTAAGAGTGAATTACACACTGAAATCTAATCAAAGGCTTCAAATGGTTTATATATTTCTGATAGAGAAACGAGGTGAAGGGCCAAGGCTTGTAATGAAAAACATTTTCAAGGCTGAACTGAGAACTAGAGGAAAGAAAGATAAGTAGCAATTTGGTGAAACTAAGTTTGCATTTTAAACAGCTAAAGATTGCAGGAAGAAAGGGAGAATGATGGCAGTGAGGAGTTCCATATTATTGAAGACTTGGGAAAGAGGGAGTTAGAAGAGACAGTGTAATGGTTCTTGATTTTGAAACATATGGAATAATAGATGTCAGGAAGTAATTACAGGACAGTAAGCATGTCAAACATTTCTTACATCTGGAATATCCTCACTGGAAGTAATTATATATTTTTTATTTGGGTTTATATTTAAAGTAATGGATCCTGGGAGTGATTTTCTGGGTGCAATCTAATCTTGGGGATTTAATATTAACTAAAGCGCTCCTATTTTTTTGCTTTTATTACACATCAGAGCTTTCTGTTTGTGCTGTGTATCAAAAATCCTCTGGGTTGTATGTCCTAAATTGCATATTATGGATTAGTTTGCGGTGGATTAGTTTGCATATTATGGATTAGTTTGCATTTTTTCATGTGTGGTTCAGTTGTCATGCCAGTCAATTTATGCCCATGTTGTTGATCACATTTGAGTAATGCATGTCAGATTGTCGGGGTACACTTCATATAATGAAGTACATATAATCAGAAATTATATGGTCAGTGTTTATCAAGGCACTAACTGACTTGAGAAAGGAATTCCTCTTTGGAGCTTAACTTAATGTTTCTGACTCATCTGAGTTTAGAATAATTTACTTACATTCACACTTAATAGTAGGTTTGTCCCATTGCCCAGTTTTAGGGCAAATAACCTTGTTTCGACCAAGTGCCATGTAGCCTGGATTGCAGGAATACACCACTCCTTCACCGGGCTCATAGATCCGTTTCACACCCACAATGTGTGCATTAATTATCATTGGTGGATTGCCACATGCTAAAGGGAAAGGAAAAGAATATTTTTGTTACGTGTTCCAACTTATATTTCTCTCTTATTTTTCAATGCATTACCCTTTAATTGGTTCCCACCCCACCCTTCCAATCAAACCTTGATCATGTCTCCTTAAGAATAAGAATAATAATCCTTGCATTGGACACAGGGCTTTTCACTTCTTCTAGACGTCACAAAGCGCTTCACAGAATATACAGTACTGTAAAGTGAATTGACTTTTTATTTGTGGGCGAAATACGGCAGCCAATTGCGCACAGCGGTGTTAATTCACTTTACAGCATATTCTGTGAAGCGCTTTGAAACATCCAGAAGACATGAAAAGCGCTATATCAAATGCAAGGATTATTATTATTATTATGTGAATATTAGGTGAGACCAGGAACAGGCTCAGCAGGATGACACACCCCATTATATACACACACTCACAGGTCAGGCTCATGCTCTAACAACGTACAAGGAAGGTGCCTGCAGAACTGCACTCACTTTGAATTGACAAAGAATGAAAGGTAATCAGATTAGCAAGGGAGGAAGAACATTTGGAGGAGGAAATTATAGATTTTCAAGCAAACAAACTCTAAAATTCACCAAAGTTTTGATTATAAGACTCACCTGCCTGAACCAGTTCGAAAAAGCAAACTTGATGAACTATAGCAAAGAGAAAGTATTTCTTGAGAATATTCCACATCTTTCAAAAGTCAAATTGTGGATGTTACTCAACCAGTTGTTGTTGGAGCCAGATCACTAGGTTCAGTGGAGCCTGAGGTGGTTTGCCAGCACATATATTGCAAATGATATTATTGACCAACTGATGAACAGTTCACTGACTTGTGGGAATGTGACTGCACAATCCTGGTATTTTTGAAACATTGTGAAACAATTTAGTACAGGTATTTCTCAATCTAGAATAAACATGCAAGTTTCTTTCCAATAAAGATAAAGAGTCTCCCGACAGCTCTTTAGATCAGAATTGGGTTACATATGCATACAGTATTATACACAGTAATAAAATACAAATTATATATTTACACAGCTGAAATTTACTCTGATTACACCATAACGCAGCATGAGTAATATTGAAGAGTATGTTGTGTGTGTGGGGAGTGAGGGGGAATGTTTCCTTAATCCATTTATTTAAAATTCTCAATAATAAAGAACATCATTCATCACATTGTCTCTCGCCCATTCATTATTTTCAGCGTTGATGGACGCTGGGATGGTTGGTGTTGCTCTATGACTGGCCAATTGCATAAGATTGAACTCTTTCTCCACTTACCCTGGGTCAACTTGGAGGAAAATGGCTCTCAAGTTCCATTCAGCCTTTACCACAGTAACTGTTCTGGCTGAGAACAGGAACTCCACAGAGCGGACATCATGTAGGGCTATCCCACCATGCTCGCCCTTCCAACAGTGATTCTAACCCTAACCCAACCCTTAGACAATATCCACATAAATGTCCTCAGAGAACGGGTCTCCAGTGAAAAGTGTTAATTAGTTGGCTTATTACTAAATAGTTACACGCACAAAATACACAGTCAATTCACTTTAGACTATATTCTGTGAAGCGCTTTGAGATATCTCGAAGATGTGATATTAATGATAATAATAATATAATAATCCTTGCATTTTCTATAGCCCTTTTCACGTCCTCTAGATGTCTAAAAGTGCTTCGCAGATTATACTGTGAAGTGAATTGACTGTATATTTGTGGACGAAATGTGACAGCCAACTGCGCACAGCACAAATAATCTTGGATTGAAATAACCAATGTTTTTTTGGAGAGATTATTATTAGGTGTGTGGAGTAGGGAAACTTGCCCAAGGTTTCGCCCTGAACTGCCTGGATTTGAGCACAAATCACACGCTTGTAAGGCAAGTGCTCTAACCACTGAGCTACAGGACTCCACAATTATAGATGATACTACAGATAGCATGACAAATAAGGTCAACAAAAGCTCAGCTCCTCTACTATATTGTTTAACCAACAGGTTAATAACCACTGATTATGTAAAATTTAGTACAGTAAATAGAAGTATAAAACTCATTGTATTCCTCTGAAATGAAACTGACACTTTAATGATTTATGCGTTGTTAAGAGGAGTTGTTAGCAAGCTTTATAGGTGAATCATCTGAGAATTTATGGGAAAATATTGAGACAGACTGTCTTTCAACAGTGCACTAAACTTTACAAAGTTACAGTTTAACTTAAAGCAAAGAATGCATTCCACTCTTGGCCTTTTCAAATCAATTTCAAGCAGAGGTACAGGACTAATGTTTTGGTTGGTGTTGAAACAACACCCAGTAACTTTGTAGCTGTGAGTACTGCGTGCTATAAATGCTAGAGTCATTTCAAGAACTTCCTCTGCTACTTTATTATGTTCCATTAAAATCCTTTCGCTAAACATCTTGCCTCAAAACTCTCCTCTTCGATGGTCCCGTCGGCAACTCCTAAACACCCCCACTTCCCACCCCACCCCGTCCCCAGCTCAGGTCTGACACAGTGATTGTCCAGCACCTTGGGACGTCCTCCTGACGTGAAAAGCGCTATACAAGTGTAATTTTGTTGTTGTCGTCGTCGTCATCAGTGAGAAGTATTGGGATGAAAGATTGTCACATGCCCTCTGATACCTCCCCTGCATACCTATTCCTTAATGGGAAGTGGAAAAGTAACTAGATCGGCAACAGGAAGCTCCCAAAGCCTTAAATTGGTAAGTTGCATGGTTTTAGTCAGTGCAATTGCAGAAGTCTAACCATTAAGCACTTCCTCAATGCTTTAGATTCTGTACTCTGGGTAAGAGCAAGCTGTGTGTGTGTGCATGCTTGTGTTTGCACACAGTTACATACATACATACATATTGTATACATTTTGTTCTGCTTCCTGCTGCAGGCAGGTTGAGGGAGAAGGGAGAACACATACCAGGGATGGCAAGCAGAAACTCAGCTTCTGCGAGGTCTCAATACTGCAACTGGAGGCATTTCCTCACAGGTAAGTTTTGTAAGTTTTTCTGTCGAAATAGTTTTTTTCTACATGTTCCTGTCGCATAATAGCAACAACAACAAAATTACATTTGTGCAGAGGAGGGTCTTGAGATGATTACTTAAAGAAGGCAAGGGAGGGAGTGGGGGGGGGGGGGGGGGGGGGGGGGCGGGGGTGGTGGGGGGTGAGGCAAAGGAATTGCAAGATGGAGTTACAGAGGATGGGGGCAGAGTGGCCAGAAGGCCCACCCACAAATAGTGTGTTGGTCAAGGATGGGGTCGATAGGGTTGTGGAGCTTGGTGTGGTTGAGGACACAGGATGCAGAGTTCTGGATGATCTACAGCCCGGGGAGGCAGGTGTTGGGCAGGTAGACAAGCAAGAAGTTTGCAAAATCAAATCTAGATGTTACCCAATGTTATACGGGTATTAGGATCTCGGCAGCCAGCGGTGTGAGACAGTGGCAGAGCTGAACGATGTTATGGATGTGGGGGGAGGCAGAACGGATCACGGCATGGACGTGGGGTAGAATGGATAGTGGGGGGGTGGGGGGGTCAAACAAAATGCCAAAGTTCTGGCCTGGCTTAGTAAGGTGGAGTGTATATACATAGACGGTGATGCTGTCAGTGCCGACGGTTGCAGTGAAGCCTGTGTGGCTGTTTGTAAAGGTACTTCTGGCATGAAAGGTGCTTTAGTCTACTCCACGGCTTAGAATGTGATAGCCGCGGACTCAACTGAATCTGAGTTTGGCAGAGTTGATGATCTTATCTGTGTCGTGCAATCGGGCCCTGGCCACGGTTCCCGCACACTGAGCTGAAACTTTGCTGTTGGATGGTGACAATGTAACATGAGCTGATGTCTCTTTGCTCTACCCCAGTCCCATTGCAACCTGTGGAAAAAAACAACCTCAGTGTTGCTCTTTCTTGTTGCAAAAATCTCCTACGGTAAGGTAACGTTTTGAAAATGATTCTCATCTATAGAAATGAGACATCCAGGTCCCTGGCCAGCAAATTGATGGAATTAAAAAGACATTTGACTCCCCACTGGAGGAATGCTATGGATAGGAACTAACAAACATGCCTCTCCTAATAATACTTCAGCTCCTTCTCATCTCGCTCTACCGCACATCACTGATTCTTTGTTTATTTGTGTTTCAGTCATTTTTGAACGGTCCTGGCAGCAGACAAATTATTTTTATCACAAATGTGAAAAGAAATCAATTACAGTCAGAGATCTTTACCATTTCTGCTTATTTTAATCCGCGGGAAGCCTTTTACAGCTGCCGCGTTCCATAGCTGCAAAATAGAACCTGTAAACTGTGTGTCTGGCAAATACTGTATAACTATTTGCATACAATGCAAAACTTGTGGATGCTTTTGGTAAAAAAAAGAATATTTGATACCAGTGTCATAATCGTTAGACATTAACCTCCCCACCAACCCCCAACTGCCACACACAAACACATGCACACAGAGGTACACGGTATAGAGTTATTATTATTAGAGGCCAGCATAAAACTGATATGAAACTGCGTTGTTTTGCATTGAATGTTCACTTCAACTCTCAGTTTCTGATCACAGCTAAACCATCTGAGTGTGGGCGAGGCTTGGGGAAATGTCAGGCCCGTCTCCTTCACTCGCTTTTCAGGTTAAATTTGCAAGAGATTTGCATCTGGCATTTATAACAGGCAGCTGTAACTATGGACTGGTCTGATGTTAGCTTGGCTGCTTACAGTCCCAGAGATGAATAGAGCAATTTCCTTCTTGTAGATCTATCTGATGAGCTGTGTTTGTGTTTGAAAGTAGGAGGCCAGGTGCCAATTCACAGGTAGGTAATGTGTGAGCAACATGGCATTCATGCACTGTCCCTCATGGCCATATTCCTATCAGTATAGGGAGGAACATTCAACATCAACAAACACGCTCTTGTGCAAACCACTGAGTGTGCACCTACCTACTGAGCAGCCCACGAGTGCAATCAAAATGGTTGTAAACAAGTATAAAAATGGTACAGGTAGGCGTCCCAAGGCACTGAGCAGTCAGGTCGGGATCCGAGCAAGGGAGAGAGGCAGGGTATGGTGGGGAGGGGTGGGAGAGAGTTGCGAGGGAGAGAGCTGGGAGGACGGCAGAAGAAATCATGTACCAAGGAATGGTGTTTTTTGTGGTATTGGAAAATGAAAATATTGTATTTTGTTTGGGATTTATGTTACAACAATTATATCGTTAAATCATTTAAAAAAAATAAAACAGCAAGGTAATACAAAATAGTATTTGTAGCTATTTTGCTACAAAATAGCAGCGCCTTTCACTTTGGGAGGACATCACAGGGATTTGGACCCAAGTGGGCGTGCGGGGTGGGGTTGTGATCAGTGAGGGTGGAAGGTAGGAGGGTGGACGTCAGACGCGGGCAAAGAGGAGGGTCTTGCGGCAATAACACTTTGCAGTTATACAGCTTCCCTCACACAGGGTAGCATTGCAGAGTGCATTCATTTAAACAGGTCGTGCTTCTCACGTAGACCACAGCCTCACAACCATCTAGTCCCTCTCCCCACGACTGCAGAAGATAAAACTCAAGACTCTTGTATTAGTTTTTTTGCTGCTCTTCAGGTGTTGCGAACAAGGGGATTATATTAAATTACAATTAAGAATAGTTGCACATTTGACATTTCGGATTGCATTTTTAAAGGCCACGAGCAGGAAGAGGCAGGTATTGAAACGCAACCAGCAATTAATGCCACAGAAACTGCACAATCCAAATTCTATGAATAAACCTGTGAAAGAGCTTCCTGTCGATTAGCGGGTGGCAACATACAATCAAGCTGCTTTCACAGAGGCAATTAAAGAGGCAATGCCAATGTCCATACTGTAACATGGCTCCCAAACACCTGACCACAGCTAGTTGAGCAGACAGGGTGTGTCGCTAATGTTAGTATGATGGTAATGACACTATTCATGATATCCAATAATAACATGAAACGACGTGAGATAGAAACCCCACACAGCACTGATTTAGGAGCACTGGTATATAATAATTATCCTTGCGTTTGATATAGTACAGTACCTTATCCTGTTGTTGAGATGTCTCAAAGCCCTTCACAGGATATTCTGTAAAGTGAATTGACTGTGTATTTTGTGAGCGAAATGTCCGGGAAGAACCAATCCCATCCATTAGAACAATTGCTTTCAAATGAGTCATTCTGAGTAGCAACTTGACATGTTTGGGTGTCACTCTGTCAAACTGTTAACACAGGCAGCACACAGACCGATGATTAGAGTCTATCATAATTGTCACACCTGTTTATTGAAATTTAAATCCTGTATCATGAGTGCTATCAACACAATATTAGACAGAATCAAAGCGAATGCTCTCAGGCAGCTAATTTACCAGATAAGCCATGTTCTCTCAAAAGACTATCAGTGCTTTCCAACAAATACAACAGAGGTTCCTCGCAGTATTTTGTTCTCTCTCGTTTTATTCTGAAAGCAGGTGATACATTTTCACCTACAATACACACAGTAAATTCACTTTACAGTATATTCTGTGAAGCGCTTTGAAACAATTATTATGACATAATTATTACTCATTATTATTAGACTGTTACACTTAGAGAATCTTACAGTTCAATTTCTGTGCGAGGCGAGAGAATGGAATTTAAATTTAGAAAATCTCTATAATGCAATTTAAATTTAGAAAATCTCTATAATGCAATTTAAATTTAGAAAATCTCTATAATGCAATTTAAATTTAGAAATTCCAAAAATATAGAATAAGATTTATGCTGATGCGAGCCCTCTCTCCAAGACCTTGCGCACATCTGCATAAAGCTTATTTCAGTATTCGTTCTAAATGCAAACATCCCATTAGGGTTGGATCAGAGTGTGCCTGCAGCGGGAATGCTGCCTGTCCACACATTTCTCTTTATTTCCTGTGCTTTGCTGGCCAATGCAATGATAATTATAATAATTTTGCATTTGAAATAACAGCTTATCTCTTCGAGACGCCACAAAGCGCTTCGCTGAATATCCTGTAAAGTGAGCCGACTGTGTATTCTACAGGCAAAATGCATCAGTCATCGCTCACAATCCAACAGTAGTGGATTGAGTGAACCAAAATTCTGCTTCTAATTTATTTTTTGTCTGTATACCAGGAATGCAGCCAATTGTCGGACGATCTCCATAATGAAGTCCTTTATGGGTTTAAACAAGCTTAATAGGGCAATAAATCGTTCCATCCCATTCTATCCCAATAAATCATTCTTGGGTATCGTGGAAGCAATTGTGTGGAATAAAGGAGGTTGGACATGGGAAGATAGTTCAGAGGAATGGCCACAAGACTCCCTCCAGGAATAATAATCCTTGCATTTGATGTAGTGCTTTTCATATCTTGCCTGTCCAGTGCCTTGTGACGTCCTCCTGACTTGAAAGGCGCTATACGAGTGTAGTTTTGTTGTTGTTCTAGCCCTCTCCGAGTGTTTCACCGAATATACTGTAAAGTGAATTGACTATATTTGATGTGCCTTCAATATGGTGACTTTTTGGCATTTATCTTGGAGGTAGAGTGAAGTGGAGCCTGTTACTTCTGATGATGTGTTGTTGGCGATTGCCTTCTGTGTGAACTTGTTCTGTCTTCTGCGTTTTCTAGGGTCATTAAGTCAACGTATCGGTAGGACCTTATGACCGCCCTACTATGTATGGGATCTGCCTCATTTGTGCTCAACCATCTGTAAAAGCGCGCTATCTACAATTATTATTGTTGTTGGAGCTACAATCCTGTAGCTCGGTGCAAGCGAGAGACCTGGGTTCAATTCTAGGGCAGGGCAAAACCTTGGGCGAGTTTCCTTACTCCACACGCCTGATAATAATCCCTCAAGAAAATAAAACAATAATAAATTGGTCATTTCAACCCACACTGCTGTGCACAAGTGACTGCCATGTTTCTCCCACAAATATACAGTCACTTCACTGCACCGTATATTCTGTGAAGCACTTTAGACATCTAGAAGACGTGAAGAGCGCTTTATCAAATGCAAGGATTATTATTCTTATCCTTATCATGTAGAGAGGATCCCGACGAGAAAGTCTTTTTTCTGGAGGTGCTTTTGAAATGTATTGAGATTCTGCACCTTGGTAAAAACATTTGACCGAGATGTTTTCTCTCAGCGTTTGCATTGGTATTGAGCGATAGAATATTGTTTCAACCTGGTTTTCCAAGCTAAACTGGCTCCCAACAGATGGGATCAGATGAAGACACAAGCTGAAGGATGCCATATAACAACAACAGCAACAACAACAAAATTACATTTATAGAGCACCTTTCACGTCATCTAAATGCAAAACAAAAACAGAAATCGCTGGGAGCACTCAGCAGGTCAGGCAGCATCTATGAAGAAAGGAAAGTGAATCAACATTTCAGTCCATGGCTCTTCGTTAGAACTATATAAATGCAATTCATTGCTGTGGATATAGCAATAGAGATATGGGGCAAAGGCGGATTGGAGTAGGGGATTGGAGTTTGAGGTACAGGTCAGCCGTGATCTAATAGAATGATGGAGTGGGCTTGAGGGGCTGAATGGCCTACTCCTGCGTTCCTATATCCCTTTATTTGGGAGGGGAATCGTTGGGTTTGGGTGGAGACTTGTCTGTGGGGCCATTATTAACGTAGGCACCCTACCCAAGTAGTTACACAGAGCGACACACTCATTCATTATTCCCAACTTTCATGAACGCAAAAGAGGGGAAATGGTGTTTTTATCTCCCCCGAGTTTCCCGAGTTTCTTTCCGGTAAACTCTTCCAGAGAAGAAGATGGAACCCGGTGACTACGTCTTAACTCGGGACAGTTTCTCAAACCACCAACAGTCCATTACATGAAAGGCATGTGAGCACATCTGGATACACTTCCCTTGGGTGTGGATATGCAGGTTCCAGGATATCTAATAATAATAATAATCATAATAATAATCCTTGTGTTTGATATAGGGCCTTAGCGCGTCTCTGAGACATCTCAACACAATGACACTACTATGAGGTGAAGTGACTGTGTGGTTTGTGGGCAAATGTATGTACAGTAGGGGGTGTGAGTATAACACTGGCGAGAGAGAGAGAGAGAGAAAGAGAAAGAAAGGTTTTTCCCGGCAGAACAAAACCGTGGGCAGATTGCGTTCCTCCAGACGCCTGGTAATAATCCTTCAATCAAAAATAAATAATAATAAATCGGTCGCCTCAATACAACAACAACAACAACAACAACAAGTTGGGTGTATGTATTGGCCTCCACGCCGGACGGCGTGTCAGAGCGCCTCACGGTAACGGATCCCGGGATCGGCTGCCGCGTTTCGCCCCA